>DWCF01000298.1:0-51603 GCA_018230265.1 Delias oraia
AAAGAGTTGTCGTTAAATGGAGAGAAGAAAAGGTGGATGGAAGACAAGCTAAACCAACTAAAGCTAATTGATTTCGATGGTTTAGGGAGTTTGATGAGAGATGTGACCTGGAGTTTACACTATATATACATTTTTATTTAATTTTTATTGATATAGCGGGCAACTGAGCATGTGGGTCTTCTTTAGGGTAAGAGAACACCGCTGCCCATGAACAACCGCGCCACAGTCCGCACATCGGTTGTTACTGGATTTTTACGCCGCTTAATCGGTATACTTTTAAAGGCTTCTTATATCCTCAATCACTCAGCGAAACACAGTACTATCGTTTTACGCTGAGTATCCTATGAGCCCGTGATATCACGAAACGAACCAGTCTAATAATTGCATCAGCATGACTACCACCAGTTCGACAGTGTTAAAACACCGTCCGGTTACGGTCAAGACATTCCAAAGACCGAATAAATTATTATAATTTATATGCTTATATGCAGTTGGATCTCAATCGCCTGTTTAGGGGAGAGTAAAGCGGCGTTGGCGTCAAATAGAGTCGCGTCGTCGCGACGCACTGATGCCACTGGGCACCATGTTTATTTACATCCCCGATAACGTATTCTAAGTGGTTTTTTAAACAACAATACATGACAATTGTATAATATCCTGTTTAGTTAAATATCTTTCATGTGAATCTTTATATAATAAGCTAAGTACTTTCGACAAAGTCAATGTTTGAAAGTTACTTAAATAGCACGACCAAGCCCAAAACAACAGTTAAAAACATAGTTTAGATATTGAATGTAAGCAGGTTTTAGTCTAGAAAACCATAGATAAACTTAACAAATGTGATATGTCATTGACATATACATGGAGTTTAGGCGCCAAAATCTTCAGACTGGTTTGAATTTGTCAAAACAATATATTTTATTTGTTATTTTGTATTTAAAAGTTATGTAGTAAGTGAAATATTTAAATGTATAGATTTTTTACCATATTAGTATTTGAATTTATGTTAAGCGAAAACCTAAATGTTTAGGTATATAAAAGAGTTAATTGTACACAAAATATTGTAATATTGTGATAATATATGGTAAAGTAACGAAGTAAATAGTTTTGGCGCCAACGCCATAACGCGCGAGTCATGTTTTGTGTTATATTCTAGAATCTGTGTTTTCTATGTTTTATATGTAGAGTTGGTATTGTTTTAATTATCAAGTCTTCAGAAATGTGCACCGTTTAAGGAAAGTGATAAATTTTTTTTATAGTAGGTATAGCGGACAACGGAGCAAGTGGGTCTTCTGTATGATAAGAGGCGAACTTTTTATGCCACTGATGCGGCATTATTAAGGGCCTCCGATATTCTTACTCACTCTGCAAAACACAGTACAAGTACCATTTCGCGCTAAATATTCTGTGAGCCCGTGGTATCACTTAGTGAAACGCGATTAATTATTATGTCAAAATTCCACACAAGTAACATTTTGCTTCGAAAAAATTATGATAAACTCCAAAAGAGAAGTTACCTTTAGCCGTAAAACCATTTTAAAAGTAGTAGTAATGTAGAAAGAGAAAGAGTTTTCTTATAAGGAACTAGTTAGACTTAAATAATAGAGTTTATTCCATAAAAGAACTTAGTAAACATTAGTCAAGGTTGTTTGAACAAGAGCCTTGCACAGGGTGAGTGTAATAACAAATTACATTGACTTTGGGGTGCATCTCACCCGACAGGAGCCGATCAGCCGAGACAACTGTCTCTCTGATACGCTCCGATAATTAATCCATCGCCCTAATATATCTGTTAAAGCCTTAAATTCGCCCACTGCATCTCTATCATTTCATAATATCCTATGAAGTTTTAATGTTCGTTAATGTCTGTAGATGGTAGAAAAAAATTCTTAAGTATTACTGTTCATACATATGAATAACTTTTACATAATATGTTGTTGAGGTGCATAATCCAACAATTTTTTTTTTTTATTGTATAGCGGACAACGGAGCAGGTTGGTCTCCTGTATAGGAAAGAACACCGCCGCCCAAGGACAACCACAATCCACGCATTGGTTGTGTTTTTGGCTTCTTACGCCACTTAAGCGACATTTCTAAGGACTTACTCACTCAGCGAAACACAGTAAAAGTACTGTTTCACGCTGAGTATTCTATGAGCTCGTAATATCACTTCGGACGAGCCGGCACAATTAGTGCATCCGCATTAGCTTCAGCATGGCTTTCCCACGGGTGAGTAGTAATAAAAATAAAAATTGATATGTAAATTGATTCTTATCAGTTTAAAACCTAATAATGGCAATAACTAACTTTGTTTAGACATTTTATTGATAACAATAACTAAGAATTTATGAACGCCAGTTGTTGCTTCTAAAGCAGACATAAAATGATTGAATTAGAAATTATCAATTGGCTGAAAAAAAACTACTAAAAAGGCTCTATTCACCTTAACAACCTTATTATTTTTAGGAATAGTTAAGATATCAATTACATTAAAAGCAGAAATTTATGAGTCATTGTTTTCTTAAAAATAAATGAATGCAAACATAGATTTGATTTTTTTAGGAAGCGTAATCTACCAACAAACACTTTATAAGTTCCGCATATTAATTTTTTATAAAAACGGTGGCAAACGAGCAGGAGGCTCACCTGGGGCAAGCGGTCCTCCGCCCATGGGCATGCCTAGCCCTTGCCGGATTATTAATTAAGGTTAGTATTTTATGAAAATATATCTTCTATGCCTAAAATATGATGTCTATCTTTAGTTACCATAAATGTATCTTATGTCCACTTTATAAGACGTAAGTGTGAAGTTTGGTAATTCTGTATTTTCGCAAAAACCCAAAATGTCTTAAATTAAATAATTGTTTGCTAATTTAATTAACAGATTACATCTTACTAAAAGCGACCTGCCCGGTCTTATAGACCTATAGACCTTATAGACCCTAAGCTCAGTTTTTTTCCTATAAGCTATGGTAATACATATAAAAATAACATAAGATCACTTTTATGATGCATTCAAAATCATCGTGATATGATCGTCAATATTTAAGCTTTTTAATTGAAGGGTACAAGTTTGGGTGTGCTAAGACAACGGCTGGCGCCTACTTATTTGTGCTGAATTGGTGCCGCGGTGCCGCGCCCTAGCGTCGTCGTGCGGGGCGCCCTGCGGTCCGAACGGTGGGAGCGCTTAAGGCGAGAGATGTAGCGATAATAGCTTGGTCTGTATTAGCTATTAGTGTACTTAATATGGCAAATTTTTGCATAGTGTATCATAATCATTTCAGCCGTAGGACGTCTACTGATTGACAGAGACCAATCCTTCGGAACTCCATGGATACCTGTAGTAGGCAATGTGCATCCGGCATCTTTTGGTGTCATTTATAGGTTCTTTTCCCACCTTATCCGTCCGGTCCGTGGTCTGCACTCTAACACTTTTCGGCCCCATCGGTTATCTACTCTACGTGCAATGTTGCCTGCCCATTGCCACTTCAGCTTGCTAATTCGGTAGTATATAGAAGATGATAATAATTATACAAACCTATTAATACTTTTGGAAATAATTCCAAATTGAAATATTGGATTTAATCTTTTAAAAATATTAAATTACCCGTGGGAGAGCCAGTATAATTGGGTGCTAGAACTGATACCACGGGCTCACAGAATACTCAGCGTGGAACGGTACTTCTACAGTCTTTCGCTAAGTGAGTAAGTAAATCGGAGGCCCTTAAAAATGCCGCTTAAGCATAAAAATCCGACAACACAAACAATGCGCGGATTGTGTTGCGGTAGAACATGGGCGGCTGTGTTCTCTAACCATATAGGACACCCACCTGCTCCGTTGATCGTTATACCATAAAAATATGTTTTTACATCCAGTATTGTCTTATAAATTAGTGTTTCATAATCGTATACTATATATATATATAATATATTTTCATATCGTCACCGCTTTTAGCTTACACTACATCCCCGAGGACCCCACTAATGATTGCCCATGATTTATTCGAGAGCTCATTTTTATTGCCTGATTTCTGGCGTCGAGATGACAAGGTGTAGCGATGTTTGTAATTTCGGAGCTCCCTGTCAATACACAGCCTGTTGTTGTTTGCGATATCTTTATACAAAGACATTAATTCTTATAATAGATTAGCCGAACCGGAAAATGTTTGCCATATAAATATTAGTTATATGCTGTCGTGAACTTTTAAATAGGTTATCAAGCTCATCGTTATGGCAGCGATCGTTCGAAGCACCGTTCGACCGTATCTCTTCGACTTATATTGCAAATCCGACTACTACAAAGTATTTTAATTTTATATTTTAATATAATACCTATATTAATCACAAATAACGTACTATTGGTGAAATAATTTTCATGATCGGTTCAGTAAATCCAAAGATTATGCCCTTTTTCAATACATAAGTAGTAATGTAATTAAGGTCGTTGAATTATTGTGAATAGTATATTTGCTAGGGTGTGAACAAACCCAGTTCGAAATGTATTTATGGTTATAAAAAATTCGAGTTCGATTGTTTTTACGCTAAAGCAGATAACGGAGCAGGTGGGTCTAAAATGGTAAGAGAACACCGCCATCCATGAACAATCGCCACTTTTAAGGGCCTCCGATATCCTCACTCACTTTGCGAAACACGTTTCAAGCTATATATATATGCTTCAGCATGTCTCTCCCATCTATTGTTCTCAGCTTAGGACGCGTTGGTGACCGCCTGTAAACTTGACTAAGTAACACCACTTAGTCTAAGCTAAGTGATATTGTATTTGATTCTTTGTGAATATATTTAATTTGACATTATAGTTTAGTTACGATTTTTTTAATCATAAATTAAAAGATAACTCGAGATCTTATAGAAAACATCTTTTTTATTTTTACAAAAAAATTGATGGGACTAT
The DNA here is from genome assembly GCA_018230265.1 of Delias oraia. Lineage (NCBI taxonomy): Eukaryota > Metazoa > Arthropoda > Insecta > Lepidoptera > Pieridae > Delias > Delias oraia. The sequence goes on from DWCF01000298.1 coordinate 4,913, forward strand.
GACATAAGTTACTTGTTCTAGAATAGGCCATACATAATCTTAAAGCAAATCTTAATACATTTGATTTAATAAAGTATAAAGTCAATACTTTGAAACGTATTGAAATTTAAAAATTGATCTCATAAAAAATATTTGATTGACAGAAATCTGGTTGTGGGTGAAATATATCAATCGTTTTGTAAATAAAACAGCATTTCTATTAGGTACAAACTTTATGGCTAATTAATTAAAATTACACAATCAATCCTACAATGGGAGATATAAATAAAAATCTAAATAGGCTACAAGGGAACAAAATTTCGATGCACTTTAAATCGTACATTACATTACTATGTTTCAAAATTTAATAGATTCCCTACAAATCGTTGCACATTCCCTACAACGCCTTAGGCAAAATGTATTCACAAATTAAGACAGTATGAAATTTATTTACTGTTTAAAGTATTATGTAACACTATTTGAAAAAGAGTCTCGTGAAACATTAATGGTGGAAGAGAGGTTTCTCTTACAATGCTTCACGTAATATTGTTTCTTTATTTTAAATAAAATATAATAAAAAACAAATAAACAAAAAAATACGCATATCTTGCGTGATTCATACATTTGAGCTATCCTGCTTTATTGGTTTAGTATTATCATCAAAAATGCATTGATATTTTATCGACTTGCCGGTACTTTGAGCAACATTATTGTTACTGATCGGTGAAAATATTCACTTGGGTGGACATAACTGTGGACAAAACATAAATTGGATTGGAGGTACTTGAGGAAGGTCAAAAATCTTAAAATTTAGCGTTACATAATACATCATAGATGATCCTTAGATCACAACTTTATATCCGGCTCGAAGGATCATGGGCAACTGATTACCAAAAATGTCCTAGAAAAGATTATTTAATTACAGCAATATCATTTCCGAGCCAGATATGAGCCATTAATTTACGAATTATACAAAATATCCTGTAAAATATATGTGACAGCATATGTAGTTACTACAGCATGCCTTCAATTTTGGAAGTAACATATACTTATGCAAACCACTTCTTTTCTGTTCTATATTACAATATAAACCAAATCATCCATTAAATAACCTCTCTAGTAATTTAATTGCTATAGAACTGTTAAGACTTCACCCGTTTAGTACGCTCACCACAATTACCAAGACTTCTTTTACCAAACTGTACGTTGAGTTACAAATAATTCAACATTAAGTACAATAATTAAGAGAAATCATAAATAAATTGCATACAACTAATAACTTAACCATCAAAAAGTTTTAATTACGCCTGTAGTTAACTAATATTTAAACAAATCAATATTTCAAGTTAACAGGTGTTTTGTCCGTAACTAACAAAGTGTGTACGAGGGAGAAAACACTAAAACACAAGGATTATGAAATCAAACTGAAAAACAAATAAAAAATAACTTCAAAACGAAATTCTCTGTACTTTCTAATATATTCGTTCATTTATTGCTAAACTTAGATGTAAAAATATATATATTTCTGAGTATATTTATAGGAATCCATTGTTGAAAGATGTATGACATAATCGGTCAAACGACGGCCATCGAAACTAAATTTTTCTTCAGCTTAAGCGGCATATATTTGACAACACAAAGCAAGGAATGTGGCGCAACTGTCCGTGGGCGACGATCTTCAACCATGAGGGCATCCTCGTTTTCTGCTATATTTAAACTACCACCACCATGTTTTTGTACAAGATTTAGTATACTAGGCTTTTTTTAACAAGTGAACGGTGACAAACGAGGAGGATCACCTACGACAAGCGGCACCCCACCCATGGACACCCTTAGCTCTAGCAAAGCCGCGGATGCGTTGCCGGCTTACACGACGGCTCGCATTTATAATAAAAACAACGTAGCCACCAACTCCGATTATTGAGTAGTGACATGTTCAGCGTACACAAAACATCCCGCGGTAAAATAATTTATAATGGAAACAACCAAAATTAATCAATGATCATTCTGATGAGTCGAGTACATATGTGAGAAGGACTGAATATATAGAGGTGGGCGATCAATAGTTTCGGAAGTTCCTGTTGGACTTGAACGCGCCGCCGCCGCCGCCCTGCGCCGAATTCAGAAACAGCTCTATGTATCTATGGTCCATGTTGTTTTTGTCCCGCCTCATCGCCTGTGTAACAATTTTAAAGCATTAATATGGGCATGGGCGCGTCACTTGAACACAAATCGCTCAATTGTGCAATTTTGTTTATAAAAGCTGAGAGGCAAACGGACAGTAGGGCTCACTTAGTGTTAGCCGTCCTCCGGCCGAGCCGCGGGTGCGTTGCGGCCTTTTAGGATAATACGATTTTTTTTTAATGTCTCGAAGTCGAATCGACTTTTGATATTGACCAAAAATACTAACAGAATACACATGTAAATTACTTAATATAAGATTTATTTATTACTTATAGAAAATAAGACATCTTTACTTATTTTCTACACTAGCCTACAAACTTGAGAATTTTTCATTACAATATACCATGATACACTACACAAATTCCCTGATTATAATATTATTTTAAAAGATTTTACACAAAACGGATCCCTTATTAAATAAAAGAATATCACATGTATTTTGATCATCTTGGAACAGTCAGGTAACTTCTGATTTCTGAACATGCATCATATGCGGCCTAGATGTTTCAAATCCTATCGAAAGTGAAATAGAAGAAAAAGCTAACATGATATACTAAGAACAGTGGAGAATAGAATTTAATAGACATTTTATTTCTGTTGTTTACTATGGAAGTATAAAGTAGAATAGTATCTTGTATACAAAACTTCAAATATAGCTACTTTTGAGTAATGTGGCCTATTTAGCGTTTTAATTACAAATATATATTTATTATATAAATTAACATTTCATGCCTAACTTTTTCATTATATTGTAAATGTGTTGTCTAATTGTACGTGTGTGAACGTTATATATGTATGGCAGTCATCTGGTTGAATCCGCTGTGACCGAATGACTAGAGCGTTCGAACAGCTGATAGCATTGTGTTGATATTTTTTGATTAAATTTACTTTTCCTAACCTTTTCGTAATAAAATTTGACTGCATAGATTTAACTAAACCTATTCTAAATATATTTCGGCCTTATATCAAGACGTTGAACGTTACTTTCAACCTGACGAGGTTTGCTTTAGTCATTCAACTAAGATCGTCAATTAATTAACGCGCTAGTCATTCCATCAAATAGCGGATTCAAGCCGGTGACTGCGACACATACATATATATAGTGTACAGTTTTGTTATTATCTCACATATAAAGATACGTGGAACAATGAGTATAAACTAAACTCACCCTCAGCGCATCTTCGTGACATTCAAACTCAATGTCGGCCTCGCCCGACGGCCGACCGCTGCTATCGTAAAGGATCGTTATGTTCACCGGACGTATTGGTTTAAAGAACTGAAAAAATTGTGAGTAAAATAATTATTGATACAGCCCACTGAGAACGATCGAACATGAAAATATACTTATTTTAAGTCATGGCGGACAACAGAGTAGGCGAGTCTCCTATATCGTAAGAACACTGCCGCCTAAGCACAACCGCACCACAGTCCGCGATTGTGTTGCCGGCCTTTTACGCCGCTTAAGCGGAATAATTTCAAGGCCTTCTGTTACTTTTACTTCTCATTGCTGCGTACCTCTATAAGAGAGAAACGCTACCCATGTACCTGTATTAGCGAGAAACTCCAGTTAGTCAGAAACCTCTATAAGTGAGAATGACATTTTGCTCCATTCAACTCTCGCTTGTCCAGGTTTGACTGTATTAATAGACAAAAACTTACGTATGCGATATCCTGCGGCGTTGCCTTAAACGGAAGCCCTCGCATGTGTACACAGTGCATCCCGCTATTACGTCTCATACTGCCCCTTGAGCCACCGTACCCACCACCGCCACCTGAATTATTATTTAAATTTTTTGATTAAGATTTAATGAGAAAAGCCCAAAAAACACAGTAAAAAAAGAAATAGCTGCAAGACGTAAGTCTTGCAGCCTTGGACTTGTTCTTGCTCGAGTCTTACACGGTCAGTTTTGGTCTTGGCCTTGCACCAAGATTGAACTTGGCCAACACTAATTTGAACCAACAAGTACAGAAACGATCAAATAATTTCACTGAATTGATACGCGAAGCGAACCTACACGTAATTTTTATTAATAATCTATTAAAATGTAGATTTTTGTACACTTTATTGAATTTAATATACATGTCTTTTAATTTTAATATTAAAAAGTAGCCAAGTTACTTCTTATAATCATCACATCAGCTATCTGCCAGTGAAAGTCCCGTCTTAATCGGTCCGGCCGTTCCAGAGATTAGCCGGAACAAACAGACAGTCAGATAGACAAAAATTGTAAAAAAATATATTTTGGTATGTGTACCGTATATATATTAATATTCATGTACTTAAAGAGTTTATTTTAATATTACAAACAGGCACACCAATTTTCTTAATCTTGACGTATATTATGGACATTTTAACTAGGGCGTAGCTGGTGTTATGGGTTCTTTGGCACATGACTTGGATGCAAAGATTCATACCTCTCCCGAAAGATGATCTCCCTCCTCTAGACGGAAAGCGACCACCAAACCGATCATTCCTGTCATACGGGGCTGGTCTGTACGAGCGACCAGATCGCACGGAATTATCCATTCGCGCGGCGTACGACATCACTTCATCTGGTGAGCTCAGAAACACTTCTATATACCTGAAATGCCCAAACTTCGTGTAAATATCATAGTCTCCAGAGTCATTCTTTTATTTCAGTAAGCGTAAAGTAATTTCAATTAAAATTCAAATGCAAAATAAATTGATATATTTGATAGTCTCTGTTTTGGTTATTCGTAAAAATCTAAAACGCCGCAAGAACTCACTTTCAGTTCAAAATATTTTAACATCCAAAAATTACAAATGGAATTTGAATGACGACAAAACATTGTTAGTACTAGAGGTTAAAATATTTCAGATAATTGAAAATAACTTCCCCCTTACTTAACATGTATGTATGAAAATTTATGACATATGAATGTTAGGTGAGGAGGAGTTTTAATTTCATTTATTAAACACTGCAACCATGTCCCACATGGCTACAACCCAATAATAAGCATCCTGCATCCACAGTGTCTTGAATCTTCCCGCCTGTTTGCCGTTCCGAACCCTCCGCTCCCCGCGCCCTTCGTACTCCCAACCTTTGACAACTCAACATCCAATCAAACGCACAATGCAAAAACGCAACCGTAGTTTATAAATTATTGTGATCATACCATAAACAAATAGGAGCAAGGGAAAAGATTAAAGAGGGAAAATATTTAAACAGGACGTCTGTGGATCTATATAAAAAATAAGCTATGTTAGAAATTAAAAGATATTGCCTATTACATTTTGAAGTTCAGATAATTCTGTATAAGCATACAGGTAAATGTTACCACATAATGGAGCTTTTTATAAATTTATTTAGAATAGATAGGATAATGACTTGATCGTTTTGTATTAATAAAGGTTGGAAAAATATAGCTATTATTAAAAAAACATTAACCATGTCATTATGATAATAGGTATATAAATTTTATTTAATGATCACAATAATAATTAGTTACAGTTAGCATTTCTGGTATGCAATTATTAAGCCCTTATTTGACTAGGATCCCAAATACTATTTTATTAAAACCTCTGTATAAAGGAAATTATGATTTATAGAGAATATAGAAAAATAAACCCATTCAAAATATTTTCTCATTTAACATTATAAATCTTAAATCTCCAAAATGTAGAGGTGCCATACTTAACCCACTACACCAAATTACTTAATTGTGGCATTTTCAAGTAATTATTATTGATATGAGGCAACATTGCTACATTAATTTGAATAAAGATCAAGAGTATAGTGGCTACAAAGTTGCAACAAAATTTACCTACACCTAAAACATTTGTGGATCTACCCTTAAAACTATGAAATAATAGTTGAATTCCAAGTAAGAAATTCCTGTTTTTATGCGTAATAGTCTTTCAATTTATGGTCCTCAGTTTAAAATTGAATTTGCCCAGCAATGCTACCAAATATCAACAGTATGCCACATATAAAAACTTTTTCCCCCCACCTGTGTCCTATTTTCTCCCTGTCCCTGCTGAGAGCGTCTTGAGCGCCCTGTTTGTCAACGAAGTAAACATACGCCTCGCCCGAGGCCCGCCCTGTGTTGTCCGAAAGCAAGTGCACCCCCTCCGGGGCCACTTGGATCCCTGCCCACCCGATAAATACATACTATTGTCTTTAATGTACCAATTGGTTTGAGAAGTCAAAATAAATCTTATTGTAGTTTGTCCTAAATATATTATATAAAAATAATACAATATTCAGCAAAAAAAAATGATAATTTTGTGGTAAGTAGCGTATTATTTTAATCTTGGACATTTATTTTCAGAACAATAAGAATTTATTTCAACTATATATGTAAGAAAACGATTGAAATTTATGGTGCAGTGGAATTATGTTCATTTATTACATATTTTATTTTATTTTAGTGAATATTAAAAATTGTCTAATCACACATACATATAAGATTTTCCACTACAACAAAAAACAGTATATAAATATTCAATTTCTTACCGTTAAAGAACTGAATAATTTCATCTTTAGAACAGCCAAAAGGCAGACCTCTCAGCTTAACAACACCCATATCATCATCAACATTAGGCAAAGATTCAAATCCATTTTCACTCTGTTTCATGGCATTGAGTGCCCACTCCATGTCTTGACGATCGGTGGAAAATACTAACAAAAAAACCAGAAGTTAGCAATATCTCCTAAATTGTAATTATAATACTGCTTAATATTCAGCAGCATAAACATTGGCAACTGGGGCGGATGTCTATGGACGGAGGCAGTGTTCTCTTACTATATAGGAGACCCACCTGCTGCTTTATCCACCATACCATAATAAAACTATAATTTATTCATAAAAATGTTATATAGTTAATGAAATATAATAAACACCATCTCTTAAATATGTACAGCAGAAACTTGTTTCAATTTCACTCATCATATTCTTAACCACTTAGGTCTACCACAGATATGTTAAATTCTTTTAATTATTGTAAGACACATACTGGGAAGAAATTTATAGAGGCAGATTGTCTGTTCCAAATGCAACCCTGATGCTGACCACTATCCATGAGATGACCAACCAGAGAGAGAGATATAATAGTATTTATGTTACTTTAAATTATAACATTTTATTTTCTCTTTAACCATGAAAACATCTGTCAATATTGTGTTTGATTGAGATTAAACAATGTAAACTCCATGTAACATGCCTCGATTTAATGACAAACTCCCTAAAGCAATGAAATCAATTGGCTTTAGTTGGTTTAGCTTATCTTCCATCCACCTTTTCTTCTCTCCATTAACGACAACTCTTTATCTTAATATATATAAATCTCGTGTCACAATGTTTGTCCTCTTGAACCGCTTAACAGATTTCATTCAAATTTGCATGCAATATGTAGTTTGGTCCAAATTGAGAGATAGGATAGCTTAGATCTTTAATTATCGTGGCAATTTTATTTTATTGCAAATTATTTGTCTATAATCAATTGACAGTCACCATTATCTGTTAACTCCAAAAGATTCTAACAGATGTCGACTTACTTTTTGACTGGACTGAGTAAGTAATCAATACCATGGTAAACCGACAACCGTGTCGTTTAAGTTACATTTCAATAGCAAGATTACCATGTTTATTAACGAAATAGCGTGAAATTTAATTATTTCTACTTTTTAAATTTTTGGTGTTAGAATAGCCAATCACGTGTTACATAGACCGAAGTGTAAATCAAATTCAAAATTATTACAGTGAAATTATTCCTGCTTTTTACTTATTTGCTCTTAATAAACACGAAAGTTTGTTTCGATGGATGTTTTTTATTCCTTCACGTGAAAATACAGAACGTATTTTAGTCAAACTTTGTATTGTGCAAACATGACAATATTTAATAGAAACATGTAAGTCACACTCGGTGTGTAGTGTTGCGGGCAGAACGTCTGCCGAGTCTACTAGAAACGCTATAAAATGCACAGTCCCTTCAGGGTCGTTATGTAGAGTTTACACTGTATTTGAATTGGTTAAATTAAAAATTGTTACGAGTTTTGCTTTAGCCAGAGACTCCATGTTGCTATTGCTACACTATACGTCGATGATGTAAGGCCAGATAACAAACTTCATTAAACATAATATAATAAATAGTAGTTACCTTCAATATATCTTTTGCCCATATTTTCTTTATCTTTCTTCATGGCGTTATCAACATCATCTTGACTTTCCACCTCAACAAAACACTCACCAGATGGACGGCCTGGTCGTACTTCAGTTAAATGCACACCTGAGAACGAGTTAATTTAGCTTATAAAAGCAGCACCAGTGGTAAACACAGAAAACAAATAGGTGTGCATTTGAATAATTAATTTTTAGCTTTGAAATAATATTTGTTTACCTTCTTTTCCATTCAACACATTGACGCCGCTTAAAAATTGCAATATATCATCCGTAGTTGTGGAGAAAGGCAGCCCACGCAACTTGATAATGTTCCCTCCATCACCTGATCCCAACATTTTGCACTATCACAATTATTATATGAGTATTATATATTTTAATAACAAAATACTAATATTGGAAAGGCAATCTTGTTTGTTGTTAAATCTAAAGATTTTTAAAACGAAAGCTCAATATCTGTAAGTATTTCCAACAACTAGTCTATTCTCTATAGTCTATACGCTTGGTCGGTTGCATTTGCAGCATAGACTAGGCAACGTGTATATCGTCTACCACAGAGTCCATGATTAGAATACTATAAGAATTATATGTATAAAAATAATTAACTGACTGGAAAATGCCTTAAAAATTAAAATATTATTTGTATTACATAATAATATGCCTACTACTATAAATAAATTATCCACTGGATATGGTTTTTTTTGAGAAATTAACACTTAATTTTACCATAAGCACTTTGGATATGTAAATTTTACGTAAAAATAACTTGTTATAAAATTATAATTTATAGATTGATCGAAAGTATATTATTGAAATTATGGACATAGCACAAAGTTCACATTAACAGACTGTTTAATATTAACAAATGTCAAGATGCGAGCAATTTGGATTGAATCACTTGGCGTAACCGTCCAACAGGGTAAAAAATAATTATTTTTCTTGTTGTGAGATTATATTTCTTGTGTGTGTAATATTTTTTGAGATTATATTTTTAGAGTGCCTTTAATATTAGTCACTTTAATAATTTGATTGTGATTACATAAACAAGTAAAAATGACCGTAGACAGTAAAAAAGATGCGAATAATCGTATTCATGGATATTCCATCCATAGAATTCAAATTGTTTAATGATGTGGCTCTGAAATCGAGTGAAAATGGAATTGCTATAAAACAGGAAAACCATTACACATAAAAGGTTTGTTTGCCGATGATACAGTCTTCATGGCGGAATCGTTCGAGGACTTGATCACAATGCTCGGAGACCTCAACAAGGTAACCCAACAGATGGGTCTTAAAATGAACATAGACAAGACCAAACTCATGGTTAACATTCATGTCGCATCTATACCGGTTATTGTTTGGAATGCTTTACTCGAAGCTGTTGACGAATTCGTCTATTTGGGGTAAACTGTTCAGTTAGGTAGGTCCAGCTTTGAGAAGGGGGTTAATCGACAGATTCAACTCCGATGGGCATAAATATTATTATATACACATATATAACCAAATAGGAGATATTATTTTCAGAAAAATAAATATGCCATTTGATTTCGATGCTTTAGGGAGTTTGTCGTTAAATCGAGGGACGTTACATGGAGTTTACACTGTATAATATAATAATAAAAAATGTTGAAAATTATATACATATATTAAGTATAATGGAACTGTGTTCATGTCTTATATTTTATTTAATTAGTGAATATTAAAAAATTTCCAATCACACAGATATAGCATATATAACAGATCAGAAAATAATATACAAATAAGTCTTACCATTAAAAAACTGAATATCTTCTTCTTTACTCTGTTTCATAGCATTAAGTGCCCACTCCATGTCGTGGTGATCAGTGGCAAATACTAACAAAGAAAACCATTAATTAACAATAACTACACTTTCTTTATTATATTGTGTATTAATTTAAAGACACCATGGTATCTACTTTGTTTCCATATTTTTTTGGGTATATAGTAAATGGAATAGAATTCATCTCTTAGACAAGTAGAGCAGAGCCTTGTATTGATTTTACTAATCTTCTGTTTGATTATGTTACTAACACTCTAAGGTCAACCAAAGATTGTATTAGAATTAGACCATGAATATGTTAAAACAATAAACAGTTATAAAGTATTTCTTTTACTTCAAATCAAAATCCATTCTATTTCTACAAAAAATTCATAATAATATTATTTGACTAGATTTTAAATCCTTAATTATTAGTAGATGAAGTTCTATCAAGCCCTAATTGCAACATGTTTTTTCTGGATAACAGCTTGCAGACATCTGTAAATCTTGTGTTTGATTGAGATTATATTATATCTTTCTAGGCCCTGAATTTTAAAATAGCACTTTGTATTTGAGAATGAATGTCCCTTTTTTGGATTGATTGACACCCCTAAGACCTGAACCTTAGCATGCTTGCAATAAGCTTTATTATTTATATTATTTACATATTCAGCTGTTGAGAGGGTATAGTCAAAATTGTAAATGCGAGAGGGAGACAGATATATTACATTTCACTCAGATTTTTATCAGTGTTACTCAGATTGCAGCACTGCTAAAATACAAAATATTTAGATACAAACAATAAATATATGAGGCAGATTTTGGAACATCCATCCTCTATGAATAGTTGAGTTTTCTAGAAGTCAATCTTGCCAACATGATTTATTTTGTTCCAAAATATGGCAAGGGCTTAGGGGGATATGTATTGATTATATTAAATATTCTTAAGTTTTGCTTTAGCCAGACACTACATGTTGCTATTCCCAGCAATATCCTATATCCCAATGTTGTAACTCCACATAATAAACTTTGTTGAACATAAAATAATTAATAGTTACCTTCAATATATCTCTTGCCCATATTTTCTTTATCTTTCTTCATGGCATTATCCACATCTTTTTGACTCTCCACCTCAACAAAACACTCACCAGATGGACGGCCTGGTCGTACCTCAGTTAAATGCACACCTGAAAATGATTTTCTATTTAGCTAATAAAAGCTATATCAGTTCAAAAGAAAATATGTGCCATTTTAATAATTAGTGTTTAGCTTTGAAATAATTTGTATACCTTCTTTTCCATTCAACACATTGACGCCGCTTAAAAATTGCAATATATCATCCGTAGTTGTGGAGAAAGGCAGCCCACGCAACTTGATAATGTTTCCTCCATCACCTGATCCCAACATTTTGCACAATCGCAGTAATTTGATGAGAATTATATTTTATAAGAAAATACTAATATTGGCAATCTTGTTTGTTGTTAACTCGAAAGATTTTTAAAACGAATGCGCAAAATGTATTTTCAACAACTGGTCTATTCTCTATACACTTGGTTCATGATTGCATGCGCTTGCAGCACAGACAAGGCAGCGCGCTTATATCGCTTACCATAGTCTCTATAATAAAAATTTATGTAAAACTGAAAACAGTTTACATAATTACCTAGTATATAAATATTTACTACTAGAAAAGCCACGTTTAATATTTTATTTTTATTAGCTAACTTCAAAACACCCTAAAAAATAATCCATCGTATATGGTTTTGTTAAAAAATGATATTTAAACGAAAAATACGTATATTAGATGTAAAGATTCATATCATCATATGGTAGGTAGGTCCAAGTTTAAGAAAGAGATCAACCACCGAATCAAACTCCATTCATTGGGCAGAGTTCAGGAAACTACGCAATGTATATGTAGTTTCGTCAAGTATAGCAGATAAACTTGGCGTGCCGGAAGTGATAGTGTTTACTATTCTCTTGCCAAGTTGAATGCAGAATGCTCCTCAGTACTAATAGACTCGGTATATATTGCGCGCCCGTATGTTGGTGATATCTCCCGCATCTTGAAGATCAGGCGGACAGCGCGCGTCAAGCGAGTGCGGTAGGCCTGCGTTGCCTCTACACGGTTTCGCCGGCATAGATTCGGCGGTGTCTCGAGCGTCGTGAAGGTGAAGGTGGGCATGGGAATGTTAATGCGGTAGGCTTGCATCACCGATAGAGTGTGTATGGCGCGCGTGTAAGTTGCCGCCATAACTAGTGAGTGTTACCATTTACCAGTGATAACATACGGCATGGAAAGGTCTCTTCATCATCGACCGATCATCGGCCTTAACTGAAAGCTCAGAATCGCTTAGCTAGCTATGAAGAGGGCTATGCTCGGAGTTTCACTACGGGATCGAATCAGAAATTAGTTGATCCGTAGACGAAGTAAAGTCACCAACATAGCCCGCCAAATTAGTTATCTAAAGTGGCTATGGCAGGCCACATTGCACGCAAATTATATGGACGATGGGTGCCGAAAAGCGCTAGAGTGGAGACCATGGATTAGCATGCGCAGAGTAGGACGTCCGCCCACAAGATGGACAGACGACCTTATAAAGACCTCAGGAAGACACTGGATGCAGGTCGCCTCCGATAGGTATGCGTGGAGGTCTAATTGAGAGATCTATGTCCAACAGTGGACGTCCTACGACTGAAATGATGATGATGATGATTTATATATCATCGAACTATGAGAAAAACAGTTGTACGTGGATACTTAATTTTACGCAACTAACGTAATTTTTTAAAGGTAGATAATAAAAAAACTACAATTATAAATATTACAATGTATAGGTTGACTGTATGTAAACTATTGTCTATTAGGATTTTTGCACAAGGTTCACAGACTGTATAAGATTTACAAAATATGTCCATCAACGACAAATATGATTGAGGCGCTTAGTGTTGAAGCCGACATAAGGGTTTTGTAAAATAACTTATTATATTTCTTGTTGTGATGAAATGCTTTTCGAGATCATATTCTAGCAGTGGCTTCTAATATTAAAGTCATTTAAATAATTTGATAGTTATTATATAGTCAAGTAAAAATGACCGTGGACGGTAATGAAACTCCGAATAACCGTGTGTTCATGGACATTTCTATCGGTGGTCTTCCATCTGGTCGTATAGTATTTGAATTGTTTAATGATGTGGCTCCGAAAACGTGTGAGAATTTCCGCGCCCTTTGCGCTGGTGATAAAGGAATTGGTAAAAATACAGGAAAACCATTGATATATAAGGTTAGTATTGTATAGAACAAATACTTCATTTTCAGCTTCATCTTCATGAGCAGAGTTCTCAATTATATAATTTATAATATTACATAAAAACAGCAAGGTTGTAAGTCACTCATTAAAAAGCTCAATTTGTCTATAATATGTTTTATCAGGGTATGGTATTCCACCGAGTGGTGAAGGACTTTATGATCCAAGGAGGCGACTTCAGTAATGCAAATGGCACTGGAGGGGAATCAATTTATGGAGGTACATTTGAAGGTAAGTCTGAAACTACTGACTTTGTTTTCAAGTTATATTCACCAATTATGTCAAGGTTATATTTTCAATGAACTTACATTTCAGATGAAACATTTGAACTGAAGCATGACAGACCTTTTCTTTTATCCATGGCTAACCGAGGCAAGGACACTAATGGCTCACAATTCTTTATGTAAGTTTGAGAAAATGAGGTAAGAAATAGTAAGTAAAAATAAATAAGGTGTTAAAACATTATATTTATAAATTATTTTATTTTTCAGTTAAAAATAGTTTTCTACATATCTTTTTACATCAAGTGTTATTTAATCAAAGATTTTATTCATTGTCAGTATATAAAACTGCCTATGTATTTTATTTTACATTTTCAATATTTTAAGCGATTCATGCTCAATATTTTATCTACAAAACATCTATTAGGTTAAATGATCAATGCTGATATGCTGATTTAAGATCTGAAGAAAAGCATTTAGTTGTGAACAATGCACAAAAGTAAGATGATTTAACTAAGAGGCCAAAAGTGGTCACTACATAGTGTCATATATGAAATGTACATTGTATTAAGGTCGCGCCGCGGCCGGCGGTCCCGCAGCCCGCTATCATTCTTTGTGTTCTGTGTGTTGTAGAACAACACAGCCGGCGCCGCATCTCGACAAGTGAGTATATAATTTACTTTATACATATGTGCTTATGGTTTTAGAAATATAAGATGTCCTAAAATTAACGCAATACTTGAATTTGCCTCCATTTATGCTGTAATGTTGACAATCCTATAGGATAAGTAAATATAACCCAAACAAATAAAAAATCCATAAATAAATTGGGTTATTTTATATTGTTATATATGTATTATATATTATACTTTGTACTTTATGATTCAATCAAAGGACTAAGAACTGTTGATTCTAATGAATTCATATTTTAGATAGATAGATATGAACGGATACCATATCCCTTCATATCTATCTAGAATAAATAAGGTTTTATGTTTAAATTGAAATTTTTCACATTTATAAACATATTGGACAAACAGAATCAACATTGCACAAAAATAAAATGCAATATAACATATAACAACTTAGGCCATTGTTTTGAGAGTGTAGAAACGCAGTATATAAAAACAATATGAGGCGAGACACTTTCCAACGGACAAGATTAATATTATGTGATTTTTATGTATCATTCTATAAATAATATCTTTCAATTGGATTTTTTAATCTTATGATTAAATGTTTCTCTTAATTGTTGTAGTGTGCACGTAGTATTCGGCCACGTGGTGAACGGCGCGACGCTGGTGCGGCAACTGGAAGCATTGCCTGTGGACAGGAACGCGAGACCCCTGCAGGACATCACGGTCTCCAACTGTGGACAGCTGGTTAAGCTCAAGACTGGTAAGGCCATTGTGATTCAAGAATCAATATCTCTTACACACTTTTTAATTCAACAACATAATCTTGTACACACTGTAATTCAACAACAAAATACTTTACACGCTTTGTAATTCAAGTAGTCTTCTACACAGTCATTCATATTCATAAACATCTTGTATGCACATTCATTTATCGTTGAAGTTGTATTAGAAAGTTATATTAGCGACATTTTAATTATTTCTTAATTGAAGAGTAAGCGTAAGAAATATAAGTAGTTATTTGATCCCGACAAACATTGTTTTGCTATAACAATTATCAAAGTTAGATATATGTTGTCGCGGACTTTTCTATAGCGAGTATTAAGCTCTTCTTTCTAGAATTTAATGGTACATCTATCAATATTACGGCACCGTTCGTAAGAAAAATTATCGTTTAATCCTTCTTTCTTCGATTTACTTTGCAAATCCGTCTATCACAAAAAGCGTTTTGTTTTTGGGTTAACATATATCCTATGTTATTCGCAAATAACGTTGCTTACCTACTATTGGTGAAAGAATATTCTATATCGGTCCAGTACATCCAGATTCCAGATATAATGAAGTTTAATTTTTTTAGTTTGTGGTTAATGGGAAAATGTCACGTTTCAGTAAAAAAACACAAGCAAGAGAAGCAGAAAGTGGAAGATGAGAGTGATGCAGAATCCGAGAAGTCTCATAAAAAGGAAAAGAAGAAGAAAAAGGATAAAAAGAAGAAAAGGTTAAATATTGTTGTTCTTATAATGTCATATTAGTTAAAATAAAAATAATTTGTTCATGCCGAGATATCATCTATATCTTGAAAACTGTGTACTTTTCTGAACTCTCCATACATTTTTTAAAGAGCACTTAAAAAATAATGTAAAAGTAATATGTTAAGCAAATTTCATTACAAATCGTTTCAAAAACAAATTGAAGTAATTTTCATTAAAAGTCATTTCAAAAAACGTTTCATTCAAGTTTTGAGATATTATTAAGAAAGCATAATAAGTCGTGTTTTAAAGTTCATTTTAATATTCCTTTTGTTAAAGTGGCTTTAGAATGAAATTGTAAAGTGAAATAACAATAATAAGAGAAGGCTTTTATTTATTTACAACTAGTGGAGCCGGCAATCCATGGGCCCATTAAACAGATAAATTAAAAATATTACCCACAATTTTTGTATTTAGATAAAATATTTGTATTCTGTGTAACTAACAAGAATTTATATTTATATAGAAGATAATATCTACATTATTTACGATAAGAGACCAATATGCATTAATAAAAAAGGTATTCAAAAGTTTGAGTTATATTTTTAGGCATCAGTCGGAGCAGTCTGAAGGTGAGCAGACTCCGGAACCATCTCATCCGTTAGTCACCACCACAAAGATTGATCCAAAGGAGATCCCAGATGTGCCGACCAATAGATTCCTGATGAGGGCAACAAGGGAAGACAAGGCTGATTCAAGAAGAGACAGAGAGAGGCTAGTAACTATTCTCATAACTTTTTGTATTATCAACTCACGAAATACCAGCGTGAAACAGTACTTATACTGTGTTTCTGTATCAGAGTCCCGTGAAATACTAGTTACAGCGGCGTAAAAAGGTAAAGGCAACGAAAAGGAAGACCCATCTATCTTCCATATGGTAAGAGAACACCACTGCCAATAGAAAACACCGCCAGAGCCTGCGCTTTGGTTGTGTTACTGGTTTTACTGCCGCTTAAGCGGTATAATTTCCAGAGCCTCCGATATCCTCACTCACTCAGCGAATAACAGTTTTACGTTGAGTATTCTATGAGCCCGTGGTATCATTTCCGATGAGCAGGCTCAATTAGTTGTATGTTTGAGTAAGTGAGGATATCGAAGGTTGTTGAAAATATACCATTAAAGCGGCGTAAAAAGGTAACACAACCAAAGCGCGGATAGTGGTGACGTTGTCCATGGGCGGCGTTGATCTATTATCAGCGGAGAGCCGCCTGCTATTAAAAATTACTCTGAAAAATGAGCAAAGTTTAAGATGCCGATTAATTTTTATCATTACATTATATTTTTGTCAATTGCTGAACATTTTCGATAAAAATGAAAATTGCTTGGTTCTGAGTAATTTTTTAAAACAATAATTTTATGGTATGATAATATAGAGTATCCTTTATAATAATTTAAAGATAAAGAAAAACATTTTTTTTTAAATGTTTTCTTAGCAAGCACATAAATTATGTTTAATAGCTTGTATTCGTTTTCCTGTAGTAGTAATTCCCATAAGAATCCTAATATGTTCGAATTAAATAGTGACCAACATAATTTTAATACTAGGAATAAGCATATCGGTACCGAGTTTTAGGTTATCTAAAACAAGTAGAAAGACTTTCTTGGCTTCAGTGTTGGCTTATATATTAAAACCCTAAAGAGATAACTGAACTTAGAGAAAGTAATTTCAAGAATATTATAAAAAGTTCTTTAATTAAGAAAGCTTACAATATTAACTAGTGCATAGAAGACAAAGATACATGAAAACTTCTACACAAGCACCAACTGGTATCTTTTACTAGCCAATAGCTAGCCAAACTATCGTAAATTCGGCCATAAAAAAATTAAACCCTATAATATATATCATGCAAGACTTGAAAAAGTGCTCATTATTTGAATAAATGTTTATGTGAATTGAATTTGAGAAAGTCACGATTTAAGCCCTTGGTCTCAACTTACAGTCTTAAAGTCTCCATTATTAGCTTCACGTCAAATGTTGTATTTCTTATTAAATAAGTTTTAATAAAAATTAATATATGCGTTTCTAATTTTCAGACCGCGTTACCGCGAACGAGAGCGTCATGCGTATACGCGTAGCGGACGTATTGTCAAGGGGCGTGGTGTGTTTGTGAGTACAAATGAGATGAATATCTTTTCACCCGTGGAAGAGCCATGCTCATTGATTGGGCCGGCTCGTCCGAAGTGATATCACGGACTGGTATCACTTCGGTACTTGAACTGTGTTTCGCAGTGTGAGTGAGGATATCGGAGGACCTTAAAAGTGCCTGTGTTCTCTTACCATATGGGAGACGCCCACCTGCTCCGTTGTCCGCTATAGAATATAAAATATATGTTACTAACTTACATCGGCAAACGTTGTTTTGCCAGATATATTATCAAGAACTAATATCCCTATTAACAAATAAGGATTGATCGTAGAGGGGTGAAAATTTAGGGTTGTATGTATTTAAAAAAAAAATGCCAAAAAAATCTTAGGGGTGGTTAACCCTTACTCACTCAGGGGTATAAAAATAGACAAAGTTAATAGTTTATCAAGGTAGAAATTTAGGGAAATGTCACTAAATATTAATTTTTTAATTTTTATTAATTTTATTAATCTTCATCCACTTATCATTTTAATTTCGATATTAATAATCAAGATTATTTTGTAAATATGTATCTTATAAATTTAAACATAGTTATAACTATAGCCTATATTTCATGACTGTCCCGATTAATTTTGGAACCATCCATTAGCAGATCCAGATCGCTAAAGTTCGCAACAGGTGGGCCGTCTTTGGGAGAGGCCTATGTCCAGCAGTGGACTCTAATAGACTGATGATGATGGTACAATCTCTGTGTAGTATGTGTTTAATATATATTCCGCTCTCTTTCACTCGCACAGCGTTACCGCACTCCGTCCCGCTCACGCTCGCGGTCTCGTTCTGTAACGCCACCGCATTGGAGACAAGCGCAGCGAAGGATCATCAAGCTAGCTGATGTTGAGGTAAATATACCAAATGCCAGAGTATTTATGTAATAATAATCTCAAGGATCAGAAGCGCATTCGACTTTTAAAATCAAATAAGTAATAAAGATGTAAAATCGCTGAACACAGAGTTCTTAAGGCACTTCCGTCACACCCAGGCACCAGAATCAGAATGTGTGGCTACAGTACACCGCACCACTGACATCAGGTTGTCCCTTCTACTCGCCACGTCATGCGTCATCACGATCATACGACGTCCTCACTTCCAGTGCCGATAAGCCCTCTAAGACTTCCTGTGCCCTTTTTATGATGGCGGTCTCCCCACTTTAGGCAGACGTCACACAAGTCAAATCACGTAGTAATTACTTGATAAATAATATTCTCTGCGAAATATAATTAACAGAAAAATTATAATTCTTAAGCATTTTTATCCGTGTGATCTGTTCATATCTTTAAAAAAAACGAAAAATTGTTATATTGTAGGAGACTAGTCTTTTTCTATAAAAAGGGTACAGAATAAGCAGGAGGCTCTCCTAGCATAAGCGGTCCACCGCCCATGGACAGCCTTAGCTATAGCAGGGCCACGTATGCGTTGCCATCTTTTTAGGGATGTTCTTTTTAAAAAAAAAGAGCGTTTCAATCCCTTAAATTCGATTAATATTTTTAAAAAAGACAAGTTTTTCAGGAAACTGAATGGTTAGTCTCAGAAATTTACAGCTATTTCCTTAAAGCTCGTCATTCAAAGTAGCTTCTTATATTTTATATTAAAATTTATTATTTACTTTAAAAGCATTTTTGAGATGGGTTAAAAAAAATTTCATTATGTTGTATATTTTCTCATAATATAAATGTGTATTACAGCGTATCGAACAGGAACGCATATTGGAAGCTTCGAAGAGACAAATTGACAAAAAAGAAAGTAAGTTTATTTTACAGAAATTTTATAGTTGCGCTCCCAGTCTTGGTCTTTGTCTTGCAAATCTCGAAATTACCTATTAGACAATTGATATTTATTAAAGTTTACTTCAGATCTTAGAAAAATCTATCAGAATAAGAACATTTTTAGGTTGAATTAGCATAGCCGTAGTAAAGACCAATATGATTTATAAAATATGTCTAAAGATTTAATGAGAAATTCTAAAAATCACTGCCAAAAAAGAAGAGTCTTGCAGGCATAGTCTTGTTCTTGCTCAAGTCTTGCACGGTTAGAATTGGTCTTGCATTTGGGCAAGACTACCTATATGGTAAGACAACACCGCCGTCTATAGACAACCGAGCATTGGTTGTGTTGCTGACTTTTGATGCCGCTTAAGCGACATTTTTGAGGGCCTGCGATATACCCAATCAGCGAAAGACAGAAGCACCGTTTCAAGTACAACTACCATTTGATGCTGAATATTCTCCGTATCATTCATTAAAAGATTCTAAATCAGCGATTGTGATAGGAATTCTTATTTCAATTGCGATATTTGTAAAAATTTCAGGACATCACACACCGCCAAAACCAAAGGAGAAAGAAGAAGGCGAATGTGATACGACTATGGGTGAGTAAATGCCTTTTTTAATGTGAGGACGCATTTCCCTCTTGCGAGAGGATATGGGACTCCGTAGTCTTGAGTGCCATACCAGAACTCAAGCGTCCCTGACATCAGCCGGCGATATTTACACCGGTGCCAGGTCCCTTTCAAGCCCTTTAAATTTTTTTATGGTATAGCGGACAACGGAGCAGGTGGATCTCCTATATGGTAAGAGAATATCGCCGCCCATCGAAAACCGCGCCACAGACGGCGCATTGGTTGTGTTGCCGAATTTTTACGCCACTTAAGTGGCATTTTTAACAGCCTCCGATATCGTCACTCACTCGGCGAAATACTGTAGAAGAACCGTTTCATAACAATTATATTCTGTGAGTCCCTGGCATCACTTCAGAGGAGCCGGCCCAGTTAGTGCGTCAGCATATTTTTCAGTATGGCACTCCAACAGGTGCGACAGTATTCAGACACTCGTCCGGCCAGTATCAAGCCATTCCAGAGACTGAATAAATTTTAAATTAAATAATAATTGTCCGTACCGAGATTGGAGCCCTATACCTCTTGCTTCATGTTAGACTTATTTAACCACTTAGCTACGAGCACGCTCAAGATGATTGTGTTAATTATTAAAAAAAAAATTAATATAATTATTTTCAAGATCAATCTTGCGATAATAAAGTGGACTACAATGCGTTGGATTTTGAAGAAGACGTAGAGCAAGAAGGTGTGTTGTCTATAACTAATATTCTCAATTTATTATCAGATTTTATTGTTATTATTTTCTATGTTATAGCGGACAACGGAGCACTTGGGCCTCCTATATGGTAAGAGAACACTGCCGCCCATGAACAACTGCGTCACAGTCCGTGCATTGGTTGTGTGGCCGGCTTTTTACCCCGTTTTGTGGCATTTTTGAGGGCCACCGATATCCTATCTCTCCTCGAAACACAGTACAAATAGTGTGTTTCGCAGTATTATGTGAGCCTGTGGTATCACCTGTTAGCCTGTGGTCTGGGAAAAGAGATCAACATGTCTTTACTCTCTTTTAAATACAATTATTTAACTAAATTTACATAGAAAACCATACACAAACAGACAAAGCTTAAGCTTACTTGCTCCAGATTTGTTTGAAACGAAGATCTGCTTGACACTTTTTAATATATATATTTTTGTGTTCTTATATCGGAGAATACCAATGAATAAGTTAGTTTTGGTTTAATTATGTTTTTTTATGACTCATTTTGGTTTTCGAAATTTGCGGCCGTGACTTATCTTCATAAGCTTCATAAGCGTTTGTTTTAAAGTAGAGGAAGGCGAGATTCCATCAAAGCGCACCGAACAGAACCGCATCGCTGAGAATCGCGCCGATATATTGGCGAGGGCGCTTGGCGTCAACCCGAAACACGATCAGCTGAGGTAACAAAACAGTTGCTTGGAAAAGTTATATAAATCACGAATCACGTTTATCCGTAATGGACTCTAAAACTACTGAACCGATCTTAATAAAATTCCGTACACTGCAATTTTACCCAATTTAAAAGATGAATTTATCTCAATTTATAATCTCAATGTTTTTTTATTACAATTTTTAAATGGTAAAGCAGGCAGATGGTCATACCATAGTATGAGAAACCGCGCTTTGGTTGTGTTGTTGGCATATAACGCCGCTTCAGTGGTATAAATTCGAGGGACTATAAAAACCCTACTCACTCGGCGACTGTTTTTCAGAGACATGAAGGATACGCGCGATTACCGTCGTCGCGATGCTGTCTCTTCTGCCGTGGTGCAGGCGGCTCCTAAATTGTCATCAGCGATCGCGAGCGTAGGATTGGCTTCTGAGAGTAAACATTCAGAAAGTAATAAGGGCGAATACGATCCATTCACGCTGCTGAGAAGCACTTTCACGAGAAATAAAGAGCAAAATATGTGAGTACATATCTATGGGTCCAGATTTTTTTTATAGTAGAGCGGACAACGGAGCAGGTGGGTCTCCAATATGGTAAGAGAACACCGCCACCCATGAGCAACCGCACCACAGTCCGCGCATTGGTTGTGTTGCCGGCTTTTTACGCCGCGGCACTTTTGAGGGCCACCGATATCCTCACTTTTTCTGAGAAACACAGTAGAAGTACCGTTTCATGTTGAGTATTCTGTGTATGTGAAATGTTAATTAACTTTTCAGAGAAAAGAAGAATGAAGCTGACAATCTTCGAGAGGGAGAGAAACCTAAAGAGAAAGAAAGACAGAAGTACCGCACAGAGAGAAATGATCAATCGGATCTCAGAGACGATCTTAGAAAACGTGAGAATCGTGTTGATAGAAACGAAATGCATGACACACCTCAAGTTGAAGACCGACGTAAGCGCACAGACAAGTATGCTAAAGACAACGAAGGGAAAGGCGACAAGCGACGAAACCAAACCATGTCGCCTGAACCAAAATCACCCATAGATAAAGATGACAAAAGGGGCAAGTCAAAGTCAATTGAACGCGATTCGAAACGGCGTTTAATTGAAAAAACAAAAGATGGAACACCAGAGATATCTGTAGATAGGTCCAGGGATAGAGAGGCACATGAGTCCAAAGAAAGAAAGCAGGATAGATCTAAAGATCACCGAGATAGATCGCGCGATAAATACGATAGGTCTAAAGATAGGCGTGATCGTTCTAAGGACAGGCGTGACAGGTCTAAAGACAGACACGACAGGTCCAGGGCCAGACGAGAACAGTCCAAAGAAAGATCGAGACGCAACAGATCGGCGAAACGGGATTCGAAGGATAAAGAAATTCCCGCAGAGGTTGACGTTAAAGAAAGGTTTGTGTGATAAATATAATTTCTTATTAACAATATTCTAAAAATAATTTCATTTGTATCACCTCCATGTTTCTCGTTCCACAACTGAGCGTTTTTAGTCATTTTATGTACAGATCTAATGAGAAAAGTAGAAACACTGGCAAATTAATCTCTGGGACCACACAGCATTCAGACAGTTTTGATAGTGAAGGGAGGTCTGTTTGAGGCTTGTTTTAGCTATTTTATTTTGCTCTTAACGACTTAAGTTTAATTTTAATAAACAATTTAATAGGATTACTGTATAGGGTATTTGTGCCTACAACTTTAATACGTAGACGTATTTTACACGGATATACGATTACCTGACTAGTCTACGCAGCTCTAACATAACTTGAATGTTGTAGAATATCCCTACGCTCTGTATTTTTTAAGATTTTCAGCGAGTCCCACGGCGTATCTGATATGCTAAGTATTATATATAGCGAATGAAAAGGATATTTCTAGTAAGATACTGTGAATGTGTGATATTGAATTTTTTAAGGAAACCGAAATCACCGCATCGTGAGCGAAAGGCTTCGTCGTCGGACGGAAAGGAGAAAGACGAGCAAGAAAAGAAAAAGGTAGAATCTATAAAAATATCAATATATACTGTGGAGTAGTGGCTATATTTTTATTGCATTTTTTCCACAATAACAATGAATGCCATCAGTGCCTAAACAGGGCGCATACCCTGGAGGGGCGCAGAAATGACCAGACTATTATCTAGTTTTATCTCATGCATGGTAGGTAGAAGGTACATTTTGCTTTATTGGGATCATGGTGTAGACGCGCCCTATTCTACAATATTTATCGCATTTTTCAAGCGATCTTGAAACAACAACACATGTAAAGGTGGATATGGCTTTCATACATTTAGTATAATAATGTCCTTAGTAGTGCGTAAAGTGTAGTGATGGTTTATATGTAGGTCCGATTTTGGTGGAGTCTGCTTTGATCATTTTTCAGGGGTGCAGTTTTGAAAGTTAGCACCAGGTGCATAAAAGTTACGATACTGAATACCATACAATAATATTCTGATTATCAATCAAAAAAGTTTCACTTCTGATGCGTGGGTTTACATGAATTTGTTTCTATGGTACGAACATGTTTCTAGTATATAGGTCAGAGTTGTAGCTTATAGACTATGACTAGATATGCGTCTGGACTTTTTTAAAATTATATATGTTATTACAGGAAGAGGAGAGGAATGAGGCGCGCAAAGAATTGATGGAGATTGTGCGTCTCATTAAGTCGAGGCAACGCGACCGTGAGAAGGCCGCTGGTAAGTGACCAACAAAGTAAAACATATATTTCCTGCATAGAGCCACGTATTTCGGTTTGCCATTAATTTATCCCGTGAAAGAGCTATTCTGATAGAGCCGGCTCATCTGAAGTGATCATGGGCTCACAGAATACTCGGCGAAATGGAAGTTCTACTTGAAACTGTGTTTCGTTGAAAGAGTGATAATATCGGAGGACCTTAAATATGCCGCTTTAGCGGCGTAAAAACCCGGCAACACAACCAATGCGCGGACTGTGGCGCGATTGTCCTTGGGCGGTAGTGTTCTCTTACCATACAGGAGGCCCATCTGCTCCTTGGTCCGCTGTACCATAAAAATAGAAGTGATACTTTAAGACGCAGTACAAGTAATGTTTCATGCTGATTGAGTAATGATATCGAAGGCCCTTGATTTTATACCGTTAAAATGCTGCAAAGCGGGCAACATAACCAAATGTGCGATTGTCCATGGGCGACGGTTATTTTTTACCTTATAAGAGAACCGCCTTTACTGATACCCACTGCAGTATAAAAAAATATGTTACAGAGGCAAAGAAGAAGAAGCGAGACTCGAGCTCTTCGTCAAGCGGAGACGAGCGTACGAAACGGCGTCGCTCATCAGACAGGGACAAAAAGCGTAGCCGTAGCAGGTATGTCAACGGGTACGAGAGAGAGATAGAGAAATGCGGTTTTAATAACCGCTATCTTAATACAAATAGTTTTTTTATAAAATATAAAAATTTCAAGCTATGTCAATACGATTTGAGTTGGATTGGGTTTGAAATTATTAATTAGTTATTTGAGAAAGTAGGCCAATGTATACGCTTCAACAGGATCCCAGAAAGAGTTCAAAACGTTTGAATAAATAATTTTAAGATAATTATTAAGGAACGCTTGGGATATTGTTATCAGTGGGCATTAAGGAATATGAGGCTTAATTGAAGACGCCTTGGGAATAAGATTGATGATGATATATTTTAAAAATCTATAACCTAAAAAACACTTTAAAATTTTAAAATCATTTTTGAACATCGTCATGTTCAAAAGTGATTTCGTAATCCTAATTAATATATTAAGAATTTTTTATTTTAATCAGTAAAATTAATTATAACTCCGCAGATCTCGTCGCAGTAGCTCGAGGCATTCGCGTCGTCGTTCGCAGTCGGGCCACCGCCGGCGCAGGCGCACCTCAGACGATCGCTAAATTCTTCGGCCTTGTGTAGTCTTAGCGTTTATTAGAAGTAAATACAGTAGAACCTGTCAACGTATATTTTTATTCAATGTAATGATGGTATACGTTTCATCATCTTCATTTCCGTAGGACGTCCACTGCTGGACATAGGCCTCCCCCTTGGACCTCCTTGCATACCTGTCGGAGGCCACTCGCATGCAGCGTCTTCCGACGAGCTTTATAAGGTTCATCTTGTGGGTGGACGTCCTACGTGTGTTTGCTAGTCCCTCACTCTTACACTTTTCGGCCCCATAGGCCATCTGCTCTACGTGCGATGAGGCCTGCCAATTGCCACTTTAGCTTGCTAATTCGGCGGTCTATGTCGGTGACTTTAGTTCGTCTACGGATCACCTCATTTCTGATTCGATCACGTGGAGAAACATTTATTGAAGTCAATTACAAAATAATTACAGTCACTTTTGTGTGTTGCTGGTTTTTATGGAAATGTTGGGAAATGAGCAGCAGACTCACCTAGGATAAGCAGTACTCCACCCGTGAACACCCCAGGCCCTTGCAGAGCCGCGGGTGCGTTGTCGGCCTTTAAGGGTTAGATATATATTTTTTTTAAAGCGCAAATCTTATAAATTTCGTAAATTTAATATAAAATATGAAAATGATATATTTTTATTTTTTTTGAGCTTTCGAGGGTAAAAATTTACCAAAATAACGTGGAGGGAACTTTATTTTGACCAATAGAGGATTGACATTTTGATTTATGGAGGTTCTACTGTATATTAAGGTTTTTTTTAAGTTTAACTAACGTTTTAAAAGGTAACGGTCAGTGTGTTTGTTTATTTTTTATCAATGGAATAGAAAAAAAATTAATGCACTAAAGGCATTCTTTACCTATTATCAATTCTGATAGATTCATTAATTTTCACTGCATGTGAAATATTTCAATTTTTCGATTCAATGTGATGATAAAATATTACTCTGAGAAAATTTCAAAATAATATAAATTTCGTATATATCTTATATACATTAAGAAATATATATTGATAAGTTTATTTTAATAGAATAAATTAATAAATATGTATTAATCAGAAACATTCAGATTTCTTTTAGTATTGTCTATCTTTGCTTGTCTGAAAATTGGATTATATTTAGACTAGCCCAAATGTATGTAAGTTTTAGTTAAATAGCTGTAAATCAATGTTATTAGTCTTTTCATTAAATAAGAAGTATGAAATTGTGTTTTATTTCCATAACAAGATAAGTTTTCTCCGTTTTCGGAATATTGTTTTAGGAAGTTTTTTTATTGTATAGCGGGCTACGAAGCAGACGGGTCTATATGGTTAGAGATTACAAATGCCCATGGACAATTGTGCCGCAATAAACGATTTGATTGTTGCAACTTCTTACGCCACTTAGCGATTTAATTTCACGGACCTTCCATGTCCTCCTTAATCTTTCACTACCTCTACGATTTTCGAGTAGTTCAAACGCGCTGGGCGTACTTTCGGCATTGTAGGATGAAAATAAACTTTTTAAAGCAGCACCGCATCAATTTTACACTAAAGACTTAAAGGAACAAATTCTTTACAATAGAGTTTTAGAATGTGTACCTAAACGTTTGTAAAACCATGATGGCTTTTAGGCTACTTAAATAACATTTAAATACTTCCTTGTTAATTGGGTTAACACCGAAAGATTTTTCAATTCGGACTAATAGTTCCTGAGATTAGCGCGTTCAACGAAACAGACTTATAAATAAAAATATAATAGATAAATATTATAACATTAGGCAGTGTTTTATCTTCTTTAGTAGATAAATATTTTATGAAATTTATCTTTTTTGTTCAATAAGGCACATAAAGTCTACTTACTGTGAAGTAATTATATTTTACTGTGCTCATAGAGCCAAACTACTGCGGGTATTATCTGTAGTAGAACTAGAATCGAGCTACGAAAATTTACAATTACAAATTCAATAATTCACAACAAATTGTTTTGGCTTCCTCCATGAAATCTAAGACTGAGTCTTGTACATGTTTTAAAGTTTTGTGAAGTCTACAAAATTATAGATAATTATTATTATAGTGATTATTTTATGGTATAGCAAACAACGGAACAGGCGGATCTCTCTGGGCAAGCCCGCGTTAAGCTGTAAAAGTCAGCGAGACAGTACCCAAAAAAGGCATTATGTAATAAAAATATAATATTGCTATCGTAGTATACACAGTAGCTACACACTGAAAAAAAAACAAATTTTATACATTTAGGTACACAATTTCGAAAAACACAGTTTAAACGTGTTTTTTTAACCAAATTAAAAAAAATATTGTGTCTTTTCTAATTACGACGACAGTATTGGTATGAATATCCTCTTAAACGCTCTAGTTACAAAATCGCGGTCCTTATAAACATTTATAAAATATTCGGTCTTTGGAAGTGCACTGTCACCCGTACTTAGAACCCCGCTAAAACAAACTGACTGCTGCCGCACTAATTGGGCCAGCTCGTCCGAAGTGATACCACAGGCTTACAGAATAGCAGCGAGAAACTACTTGTATTGACCTAAGCTAAGTGAGTGAGGATACTGGAGGTTCTTGAAGTTATGCAGCGTAAATCAAAAGCTGAAAACATAACTAAAGCACGTATTGTGGCACGGTTGTCCATAAGCGGAGATGATCCATATGATACCATAAAAATTTAAGTCCAAGCCGGTGATTGCGATCTGACCATTAATATTTCATTATTCCTTCACATACTTAAAGCTGTTCAAACAATATTATATTCGGAGCTATTTATATTCAAGACTTGAATTACGAAATACATTAACATAACGTAATATCAGCAATAAATGTTGGAAGCGTTCCAAGATCTTCTACATTACAAGTACTTCCTGGACGATGTCCAACGCCCTCAGAGATTCCCTTTCAACTTTTCAAGTGCGGTGTTGCCAGCTATAGAGGTTACTTAAATTGTACATTTATTATGAAAAACATTGACAATTTGAAATTCAAATTGATCCTAAACTCAACAGGTAAGAAGCAAAGCAACAATTTTTCGTGAGATAAATATAAATTGCTGTTTTTATTAAATACTTTATCTCGGCTTGTAAATGCTGTTAATATTTTATTTTACTCTGTCTGATATTTAAAGATATAATTGCAATTTAATGCTGCCATAACATTTTACGCCTGCAAGAAATATTGTTACTGTGGTATAATTATTTGCCACTACACGTACTCCAATATATAATTTATTGGAACATACTTTTAAACTGCCATAGATACAAATAAATAAAAGGTAATTTACACTATAACTATAAAAAAGAATAAATATAGATTGACAAACAATTGATATTACAGAAAAATAAACTATAAATGTTATTTCTCTATTTACGTGTTTTTCATAATTACTTTGACTAAAATATTTGTATTATGTTGTATTTTAGTTTTTTTTAATGGTAATGCGGAGAATGGAGCAGGTGCGTCTTCTATATGGTAAGGGAACACCGCCGCCCATGGGCAACCTCGCCACAGTCCTCGTGTTGGTTGTTCTGTCCGCTTTTTACAGCACTTAAGCGCCTTTTCAAATGCCTCCGTTATCACAATTTGGAACATAATGAAACAATTATTTCGATTTAGAGAACAATATAATATTAATGCTTTATTTGTCGTTACTTATATTTAAATATAACTAATAAAATAATGTAAATTTATAATTTTAATTATGAATTTATATTGTAAAATGAAATTACACTTAATTTTTATGCTTTATAGCAACACTATACGGCGTTGCGTTCTGTGCTTGTCGTACTGACCTACCCTTACATATTTTGCCTGGCAATGTTGTTATGATATTTTGCGGTATTTAAAACTATTTTCGATTTTAGTACTAATTTACATACAATTGTATATAATTGTATATATATTTAAATTATAATTGTATAAAATAGAGCAGTGTTACTCAATCTCTGACACTGACCATACATAAATGCTACAATAACTCATTTTTTTTTGCTGTTTATTTCATTGACCATGAAAACTGTCCTTGAATTCTTAGGGATCCGTGGCTGAAATATATAGGGGATTGATTAAATAAATAAAACATTTAACAGTCGATCATAAATATTTTTTTAAGATTGATAATTACTAGTATGTCACCCCGACCTCGCACGGATTTTCAAACATCAGAAATAATAATTTAAATACACACAAACACTTCTAGCTAGGTAATGTTTTTGTAATTTTTATTTCCTACCTTCGGTTACATTATTGGCGTTTAGAAACGATACTTCATTTTTGTTTTTAATATACTAAAATTATATGTTTCGCAAATTAGTAGTAGGTACCTGCATTGTTTTATTCTATAATAATTAAAAGATTTCGCAGCGCCCGCGACGTTACGGTTCTTTCGTGTAATTTTTTTTTACAGATTCGATAACATTATGAGATTTTGTGGTAGTGAAGTCTAATTTTTTGAAAATTAATATAACCCATTTTCAGCCCGTCACACTCATACACTCATACAACATTCACACACCTAGTTAGGCGTCGTAACAAAATACTAAACTTGAAACGTGAAAATACTAAAAAAAATAACTATTATACTACTAACTACTACTACTAACTATTATATTAAAATAACTATTTGTTAAAAATGCAGTCG
Source organism: Delias oraia (assembly GCA_018230265.1). NCBI lineage: Eukaryota > Metazoa > Arthropoda > Insecta > Lepidoptera > Pieridae > Delias > Delias oraia. The sequence goes on from DWCF01000298.1 coordinate 35,150, forward strand.
AAAGAGGTAACTACCTATATTACAAAATATCAATGAAATAATACAGAAACAAAAATTAAAACATCAACAATTTGAAATTTAGGTACCTATCTAAATATTCCGTAAAAAGTAAATACTTATTTGTGCTTTGGGTTAATGATAGAACACAGACACACGGCGCCCTTCTTCACTTTCTACGGCACATCAGGGCGCCGCGACGCAAAGTTAAACTGTAAAATGAAGCCTTTTTCGAAAAATGGACTATCCAACACGGCAATTTTTTTTCAAATCGGACCAGCGGTACCTGAGATTATCGCGTTAAAACAAACAAAATAATAAGAATACATACATCAGAGATATATATTTTACATCGATTATGCATCAAACTCAAAAATCAAATCCCCATAAGTGGCACTTTTACAAGTCAATTTATAACAGTAAAGCTATCATTGGTTCGTATATACCTCCACGAGAAGAATCAACAAGAAACTCATAGAAGACCAATAAGAAACTCAAATCAAATTTAAAATTGTTGGTTCATTTATATTTATTAGTGTAGAAGGTACCAGACAGATGTTTCCATGCATCTTTGTCTTCTATGTATGTTTTATATAGCTGTCTTCAAACTAAAGTCATCGACATTGCCCGCCGAATAAGCACGCTAAAGTGGCAATGGGCAGGCCACATTGCACTCAGAGGGCCAGTGGGGCTGAACAATGCTAGAGTGAGGGACCAACTAGCGCAGCGTAGCACGTCCACCCACAAGGATGACCTTATAAAGGTCGCCGGAAGACGCTGGAGGCAGGTCGCCTCCGGCAGTTATCCATGGAGGTCCAAAGGGGAGGCCTATGTTCAGCAGAGGACGTCCTACGGCTGAAAAGATGATGATTGAATCTTTCTTTATTAATAAAAAAATCGTAACGAATCAGTGGAAAGCTATTTTCTCTAAGTTTTATATAAGTGAATCGCACTTTTTTATAGTATAGCGGGCAACGGAGCAGGTGGGTCTCTTATACGGTAAGAGAACACCGCCAGCCACAACAGCGCCACAGTTCGCGCATTAGTTGTGTTGCCGGATTTTTACGATATCCGATATCCCCACTCAGCGAAACACGTTTCACGTTGAGTATTCTGTGAGTCCGTGGTAACACTTGGCTCTCCCACGGGTGAATTGTCTTTTTCTTCAACATCCAACGCTTTGTAACAACGGAGCGATTTATTGGGCAAAGTGTCAGTGTAACTGGTGACATAGTTGGGATGCAGCGCGCGTACTAGTAAGCGGAAGTGTGATGCGATTATCGATTCGCTTATGACAGAAATTGCGTTGAATGGACAGGATTGTAAGAGGGGCGCGGGGCGAGACGAACATACCGACCTGCTTAGTGATGTGTATATAAATGTGTAAAATTTATCAAACAAATATTTGTTTTGAAATATTCAATTGAATATACGTACCACACTCATTATACTTTAATTGTATCCTTATTTGGAATAAACTGTGTATTTTTCATAACATATAACATGTTAGCACTATTTAAAATAATATTTCTTTGTGGGCACACCAATGTTCTAAGTCTGAATTAAATGTTAATGTTTATATTTATGTTCTCCATAAATTCTCTTCATCATCATCATCAACATTTCAGCCGTAAGACATCCAATGCTGGACATAGGCCTTATATTACAAAAATTACAGTTATTCAATCGATCATTTGGTTTTTAGAAATCTTGAGTTAAAACTCATATGTATGATGTTATATAATATTATATAAATATAAATATTTACATTTACATGGCTGATTATATAATTTTAATAAGTATTCTCTTATTTTTTTTTATTTACATTCTCATCACGCTATAACGCTTAAGACGTAACAAGTCAGTAACACAACCAAAGCGCGGACTGTGTTCTCTTACCTTATAGGACACTCACCTGTTCTGTTGTCTGGAATGTCTAAAAACACGCCTATAGCGAAAATAATTTCTCTATTACTGTGTATTTATTATCTCTGTATAACGAAATCGCTTACTCTGTATAAAGATTTTTTATTTTCATGTTTTCAACGGTTGATTTAGTGGTTTCAGACGATGTGTTCAGTATGGAAGATAAAGAAAAGGCATTGCTCTGGAAAGTGAATTTAGAAAACTTTTTTCTCTTTTTTCCTCAACATAATATCTCAAGTAAGTACATAAGTACATAGGACCTACATGCATCATATGTTACATTACAATAACTTTATTACTATAGCTTAAGATAACGTTGTACTGATTACGAATACATACTATTGTACAGAATCTGGATTTGATAGATACTTTATTTAAAAAAAATAGGCTTTTCTTGACGATCTTTCTTTATAACAATAAAAGCGGCTGGTCCCTTGGATATCAATATAAGGAGACTCTACTGTACGATTTTACTTGTTAATTTTATGTTTTCAATGAATACCGATGGAAAATTTCAAGGTTAAATAGCAATATTGACACAAAAGTACTCGGTGTGAATGATTAAGGCAAAGTTCAGCATATCGATAGAAAATATGTCGACACTCGATAGAACCGCACGAGGCGCGTGCCTATTCGAGCAGGTTCGCGTCAGTGCGCCGCTGGCAGCGGGCTGCGCTGTTGTGTTCCCGCAGCCCGCATTAATGTTGTCGTGTGTTGTGCAAATGATTTTGTTTTTATGGCGCTGATATTACTTCAAGTGTTGTTGCTGGGAGTGCTCGCGGCCGCTGGCGACGGTGCGTTGTGTATTGTTGTTCTGTATAGCACGTGGTGCCACCCGGCCGAAGCAGCGACTGTTTACGGTGGCGCACGCATGCGCCTCGCTTGTTTGCGCCTTCAGCTCAAATACCGGCTTGGCCGAGATCCTTTACCTGCTATCTGTATTCTGGTCTCAAGTAAGTCTAGTTCTAAGGGCAGCTGGCAGATGAGACGCCAAGGCGACAGCAGTCTAACTGGATTCGTCTAACAATACTCAACATTGGTGGAATGTAAATATTCAACGATTTGATTATTTATGCTTTATATGTATTTAAATTAAAATGTAACGCAATCAAAACATGAATTAAAGTGTCCTTGAATCGACCGCGGTAACTCGTTCGTTGAGTCTTGAGAATAGGCAGTATAAAATGTCTATAGGCATACATAGACACATTGTATAGGACACATGTTTTTCCGTCTGTGGAACTCGACATGGAAAAAACTTGAATAAAAACGTTCCCAGACTATTACACAATTCGTAACGGTAAGGCTCTTTGCATTTTTACATGAATTCTTGTTTCTAATCGCCTGAACTAATTGTTAATTTATCAAGGATATTATTTTAGGCCCGTAAATGTTACCATTCTCGAATGCTAAAGTATAATACTTATAAATCTATAATGTTATAAATGTTTAACCTATATTGTTTTCATTAATATACCTAGCTTCATTTAATATAAATATCTCGGGGTTTCTCAATGACATGACTAAAGATCTAAAATGCGTAGTATGACAAATAAGAATTGGTTTCAGTGCTTAATTCTCAAATATGTATTCATAAACCAATTTATATAATTAGGTACTACCTACATTCAATTTAAGATTAAGAAAACTATTGAGACTCCATGTGTAACCAAATTGCGTATTTTTTTTATGAAGAAGAAGGCTCAGCTAGTATAAGCGGTTGTCCATGGACACAGTCCGTGCGTGGGTCGTGGGTGTTTCCTTCCTTTTTACGCTTTTTTTTCAGTCCTCAAGTCGTATTGGTCTGGAAATACCTCTGTAGGAAATAATTTTGGCTATACCAAACCAATACGATAAGAGATCTTCAAAAAAGTACACCCTAAAAGGCCGCTAAAAGCACCCGCAAAATTTCATATAAAAATAATGAATGATGATATCACAATTGATTCAAAATCACAGAATTTTATCACTTTCTTTTAATTATACACACTGCCGAACAGTTTAAGCTTAGAACTTTACAAATTTAACACAAATCTTTATAAATTTACCAATTTTACACATAAATATCAATACATTTTAAGAAAATAACATAATTAATGTCCCACTAGCTGTTGCAATACCGCCAAAAATCTGCATTCGTTTAAGAACGTCGGTACCATAGACATACGAAAAGCACAGATAAGAACGCCGATATCATATAAATAATTGCCATGGTACAGTAATTCGTATTCCCACCATAAATCATCTGTATTGTGATTAAAAGGGAATTGAAGATTTCTGCCCCAATGGTCCCATTCGCATGTTTTCTGGGCATGGGGCCAACCTTTACGTATTCAAATGATTGAGTGATGCGTGTGACGTTGCCAAAGACAATTTGCTTACTCATTACGGCCATAAATAATATATTTTGTTGCCATATGAAAATCACGCTTCGAACAATTTCATATTTCATATAATTATATCAGTTGTTCCATCTTGGATTCAATATATGAATTACTGTTTGTAATATTTGGGCGCGTTCTTGCCTGTTTTAGTTCAAATAACTTGTATGTTAAAAGTCATATCGATATCTGATTTTTTCGCTTTGATTGAAAATTTAAGAATAACAAAGCGCGTATTTGTTATTATATATTTTGGCCAATTTACACAATATTATTGATACCACGGGCTCACAGAATACGCAGAGTGAAAAGGGAATTTATGCTGTGTTTCGCGGAGTGAGAAAGGATATCGGAGGCTCTTAAAAATGCCGCTTAAGCGGCATAAATAGCCGCTAATACAACCAATGCGCGGACTGTGGCGCAGTTGTTCATGGTCGGTGATAATCTCTTACCATTTAGGAGACTCACCTGCTCCGTTATCCAATATAGAATAAAAAATTAAAAAAACAAATCATATGTATCAACCGTAATCATATTCTGATGTTATGAGCTATATATTACTACAATTCATTAAAATCCGTTCAATAGCTTTTACGTGAAGGAGTAACAACCATCCATACTTACAAACTTTCGCGTTTATAATATTATTAGTATTTCTACACCAGTCACTTGACTTAAACAAGGACTGTTGTACAAATATGAAAAAAGTCGATCATTACAAAATATATTTAGAACACGTAGTGAAACAAACTCGTAAATTCGATAAATTGGTTGAGTCAGTGCGCATAAAGTCATTAGGTACAGTTCAAAAGATTCACGGACAAACAAAAAGATTTGCAAAAAATAACTGTACATTTTCCTCTAGCGTTATTTATGAGTAACGTAACATAAATAAAAGTAATGTAACAAAACTTGTTATCATCTGTACGAGATGTAGTTCAATTGCTAGTTGCTTGTCATGTTTAATATTTTCTATACTAATAAATTCTCATTATGACTGGCAAAACAAACCTCTTTACAAACATTGCTAATCGTACCTTCGGTCTCGTTCTGCCGACAACAAATGCGCACGAGTGAGAAAGAGATAGAGTATTTAAGATTATCTCTAGTAAAAAGTTTATATATAAGGGTTAGGCTGTTATTAATGCGTCCGTTTCTATGTCGTATGTGCTTTTTAGTTTTTACGCAAGTGCCTTCGTCCTAATAATTGCAATTTACATCCACAATTATTGTTTTTTTTATTGTATAGCGGACAACGGAGCAGGTGGGTCTCCTATATGGTAAGAGAACATCTGCCCATGAACAACCTCGCCACAGTCCGCGCATTGGTTGTATTGCCGCCTTTTTACGCCGCTTGAGCAGCACTTTTAAGTGTCTCCGATATCCTCACTCACTCTGCGAAACACAGCACAAGTACCGTTGAGTCTTTGAATGTTTTTTATGGTTATAATCTTTTATATGGAAACGGTGAAAAACGAGCAAAAGGCTCACCTAGGGCGATCCTACGTCCATGCAGAGCCTATATACACCCTTTCAGAGCCACGGGTGCATTGCCAGCCTTCAAGGAATATGGACACTCTTTTGAAGGTTCCCAAGTATTGCTTTGGGAATACCCCTGCTGGCAGCTGATTCCACAGAGGTGGTGCGCGACACAAAATGACGCTCAGATGTGGAACCAAATTGTATCTTTTACTCTGATTATATTCTTGTTCGTTATTTTGTCGACATTTATGTAAATATTATACTAACACTGGTAAATTGTGACCGCTAGAATAAAAAAAATTTGAAGAAAAAACATACAAACTTAAATACCTGTCTATTACATCTATTTATAAAATCAATGCCATTTTTCGTTATAACTTTATAATTCAAGAACGGGCTCACCTATCCAAACCAAATTAAGTCTTTGTTTGGACTATTTAGTAGATGGTTTACGTGAAGTTTACACAAAATCGGTCGAGTGATTCTTCATTTATCACATTTTTTGTAACAAATTAATTCAAAAAATGGCGAATCTTTTTGCTATTGGGGATTTTGTTGTCAAATTGAAACTTCATACGTGAAGCACGTACTGGATCGCTAAATATTATTGTATATACGGTATATGTAATTTTGTCATATACATTAGAATAGGCTTTGACGGTCGAAGGACTTTTGGTATTATGTATTTTTAAAAGTTACGGTAGGTTTTATAATACTTACGGGTACTAAAATAATTTGCCTCCTAACCCGTGGGACAGCCATGCTGAAGCATATGCGGATGCACAAATTGGGCCGGCTTGTACGAAGTGATACCACGTTTTCACAGAATACTCAACGTGAAATGGTAGTTGTATTTGAAACGGTGCTTCTATTGTGTTTCGCTGAGTAAGTGAGGATATTGGAGGCTCATAAAAGTGCTGCTTAAGTTGCGTAAAAAGCCGGCAACAAAACTAATTCCCGGACAGTGGCGCGGTTGTCCATGGGCGGCGGTGTTCTCTTACCATATTGGAGAACCATCTGCTCCGATGTCCGTTTACCTTTAAAACAACATACATCCTTAATAATCTAATAAAGTTTAATACGAATAGTTAAAATCTTTTCGACGGCGTTTTCTTACAAACAGAATTAGAAGTTTATTTTTTTATTGATGTAATATATATATACGTATAATATATATACGTGAACTACTTGTTGTACTGGCGAGTTTGTAATCGAATAATGTAATATTAAATAATAATATACAAAACATAATTTGTTATTGTTTAAGTCAGGGGTATTGGGTTCGACTCCTAGTCTGAATAAAACTTTATAATATTTTTTACGTCTTTCTCGTTCACTTTCGTTCTATTTGTTATTTGGAAGTGTTTTGACACTGTATTACATGTGAGAGCTATGTCGGAGCATTTTTTAAAGAATTTGTCTACGGGTTCACTGCATAGCAGCGTGAAAGCTTTTACTGTAATTCGCAGAGCCAGTGTTGAAAATCGGAGGCCCGTGAAATTACACCCCTCAAGCATATTAAGTCGGCAACACAACCAAAGCGCGGATTATGGTGCCGTGTTCTACAGGAGACCCGACTTTTCCATTGCCATACAATAGAAAAAAACAGCAAAAACTTAATTTTATATTCAACAAATTAGTGAAATCTTAATTATTCTTTTTACGTTCTTTTATCATAGTTAATTTTAATTGTAAATAAAGAATAATTATTAAATAAATATATTTTTCTCGCCTTTTCGTATGCGTGTTGTTAATGATGAATAATCATGATTAAAACGCATTGCTAATGAATAAAATAATTGGTCTTTTATCATTAATTAATTCATAATTAAAAATTTTATTAAACGAATTTATATTTTATTAGTTTAATGAGTATGTTTGGCAGTTTTCGGTGTATGTTTTGGCAAACGAGGTGAGGTAATAGTGTCAAGATATCTTTTAAATAGTTGTTTTTAAAAAAATATTCTAATCACTTTTTTATTTTTTTATCCTATAGCGGACAACGGCGCAGGTGGGTCTCCTAAATATATACTGAAGCATATGCTGACGCACAAATTGGGCCGGATCGTCCGAAGTGATACGATGTGCTCACAGAATACTCAGCGTGAAACGCTACTTACACTGTGTTTCACAGAGTGAGTGAGGATATCGGAGGCTCTGAAAATTGCCGGTTAAGCGGTTTACAAAGCCGGCTACACAACTAATGCGCGAACTTTGGCGCGGTGTACCATGGGCGGCAGTGTTCTCTTACCATATAGAAGACCCATCTGCTCCGTTGTCTGCTATAGAATAAAAAAAAACATTTATGTTACAAGATATAAAGTTTCATCCATGTCACCACTATGGTGTTCCATAACTGAGCGTTTTTAAAACATTTTGATCCGCATAAAATTACTTTGTGTAATCACGTGCCTGTACAGGTATTTCCAAACCAACACGCCTTGGAGACCTTCAAAACATACCCGTACCCACATTCGAGGCCGGTAACACATCAGTGACTCAACTGGAGGCTATGAGTAATGCACCAATTATCCCAGATCAGCCAGCCGCTTTCCGTTTTTATTAGAAAAGCGAAAAAATAATACATTGATTCTTCTCGTAGATCTTAGATGGTTATGAATTTGATTTGGAATTAAGGCTTCAGTTGTAGGCCATAGTGGATTTTTATTAATCAAAACTACTTTTTATCTATCTCAATTTTTATACCAGTAATAAAACTACTATTTTTATATTATACCGGACAATGGAGCAGGTGGTTCTTCTATATGGTAAGAGAACAACGCCGCCCTTGGACAACCGCGCCAAAGTTATGCCATTGGTTATGTTGAGGGCTTTTTACGCCGCTTAGGCAGCAGTGGATGAGTATATCGGACGCCCTTAAATTGTTAAGAGTGAAACACAATAGAAGTACCGTTTCAAGTATTCTATGAGCCCGTGGTATCACTTCGGACGAGCAATTAGTGCATTAGCTGCATGGCTATCCCACGGGTCATTATTATAGATTATTAAAATATTAACAGTGTTCGTCAGCTCTTTTACTATTCTAGATTGAACCCCATAGCACGGGTATGGAACGTTCCATGCTGTTGTAAAATGCTTCACCAAACTGGTGTAAGAGCTACAGTTACAATTATTTAATCGTAACGCAAATGTAAACATCGCTAAGGTCGGCATGGGCCTCTGACCTTGACGCGCACTCGCGAGATCCCTTCGTCTCAGGGCTATGGCTAAAACCGGATTTAAAAACGGTTCTATACGGGAAAAATATATTTTCTAGTGTTTTATAGCACGCTTGATGCATCTATTAATATTATTTATGACACCAGAGACAAACGAATAATGGGCCCTATTGACATTATATTATTTATTTTATTATTTATATAGAATCGTTAAAAAAAACCAAGCCTAGTAGTTAAATGGTTTTATAAGTCTTCCACGAAGTGAGAGGTATCGGATTTGAATCCTGGTCTCGATAGTTATAATTTAGTTAATGATTTTTTCGGTCTCTAGACGGCCTTGATAATAGCAGGGCTAGTGTCTTAATAGTGTCGCACCCGTGGTGTCATACTGAAGCATATGCTGACGAAATAATTAGGGCGGCTCGTCCGAAGTGACCACGGGCTCACAGAATACTCAGCGTGTAACGGTATTTGTACTGTGTTTCGCGGAGTGAATATATATCGGTCGCCCTTAAACGTACCTCTTAAGCGGCTTAAAAATTCGGCAACACAACCAATGCGTGGACTGTGGCGCGGTTGTTCATGGGCGGCGGTGCTCTCTTTCCATATGGGAGACCCAACTATAGAATAAAAAGACTCAGACAAGAGTACCAATATCTGGAGAGGTGGAAAATTGGATTTATAGTGATTAATTAAAAAAATAATAATTTTAAGGTATCAATTATTATTATCATTATTATTATTATTATCATTATTATAATTAAGTACATAATTAAATGATAAGCGAAAAAGATATAAATCTTTTCTCTTCAATATTTTATCAGTTTATATAAATTATTCAATGTTTACGTATATTTAAACTTGGCTTACAAAATTTAATTATATTCTGTGGGAGCCACTCGGAGTCCGGCAAAAATTTATATTTCCTAGAAAGACCTTCAACGGCGAACTGAAATGTTTAACAACTGTTACAATAAAAAGTCGTAATAGAATATAGATTTGTCTGAATGAATAAGAGCCTCGTGGATTTGCGTTGTTGTAAGGTAGCGTGAAGTACCGGGTTCGAACCTTGATCTGAATAAACATTTCTAATTTTATTTATAACTTATTAGGTCTTTGAAAGAGCTTAACAAAGGCTGAGCGGGTGTATAAAAAGAGAAATCTATTTATATTAAAATGATTGTAAAAATAATCCATAGGAGAAAAAACATTATTGTCGTTTTAAATAATATTATTATATAATAGATTTCTTACTATGCATATGCTGACGCAGTAATTGTTCCGGTTCGTACAAATTGATACCAGAAATTCACTGTGTTTCGCTGAGTGTGGATATCCGAGGCCCGCCAAATCCACCGCTCAGACGGCGTATAAAGCCGGTAGCAATCAAAGCATAGTTATGACGGTTGTCCATGGGCGGTGGTGATTACCATACGAGATCCTACTGCTCCGTTCCCTGCTATACAATAAAAAAAATCTACTCCATTCTAATTGTTCCAGGAATCTTATGTTCCAATTACTAATCACAATTATTGTGTTGCCCAAATGCAAGAACTAGACGAGACTTGGTTAAGTAAGACTGGTTAGTCTTGGTCTTGCGCCAATACATCTGTTATTGGTTTTGGTCTTGGTATTGCGCTCCCAGTCTTAGTCTTGGTGCAAGTAGCAAGAGTCTTGCAATTACCTATTAGACCTATTATTTATTAAAGTTTATTTCAGATCTTAGAAAAACCTATCAGAATAGCGATATTTTGAGCTTGAATTAGCATAGCCATATTAAAGAGCAACCAGATTTATAAATGTCTAGATTAAATGAGAAATTCCAAGAATTACTGATAAAAAGATAGCCGCAAGACGCAAGTCTCAGAGAGCTCAAGAGTCAAGCTTATAAATGGAAAATAGATTTTATTTAAGCATGCATGCCTACAGAATTTCTTTCGCCAGAATAAGAATTCCCATTTTTTAATAAGTATTTCAGCTAGATTGGCATAGAAAGTTGAACCAAGCCGCCAACGTTGAAATGTTGTTTCAATACCAGACTGTAAAAACTCATACTCTGTAAATATTTCTAATGGGAAGTGAAATTTTGGGGCTGTTTCTAACAGTACGACCCCTTCGAAAAGAGATATTGTTGCGCGTGGAACGACTTCAAGCAGGTTTGATTGATGATTTTTATTTTATTGCGTATATTAAATACATTTTATATCTATAAAAATTTCAGCTTTATTATTATTTTTATTCTATAGCGGTCAACGGAGCAGGTGGGTCTCCTGTTTGGTAAGAGATCAGCGCCGCCCATGATACGCCGCTAAGCGGCACTTTTAAGGGCCTCCGATATCCTCACTCGGCGAAACACAGTACAAGTGCCATTTCACGCTGAGTATTCTGTGAGCCCGTGGTATCACTACGGACGAGCCGGCCCAATTAGAGCGTCAGCATATGCTTCAGCATGGCTCTCCGACGGGTGACATCATTTTTTTTTCATTATGTCAGCCGTAAGACGTCCACTATTGGACATAGACCTTCCCGTTAGACACTGTATAATATCATAGATAGATAATCTTGTTTATAAACCATCATTAGTTAGATTGGGGTCTATTGTAGGACGTCCGCTGCTACCTAAATTTATATAGATATATTTAAACAGGTGACCAAGATTTTTAATATTAAATATTAAAATAGATAAATATATTTTATTGGAAGTTATAAAAATAATAGTTCATAAATAACATTGAGTTATATACAAACGATTTGTATTATAATATGAACATAATGTATATTTTTTATATGTTAATATGCAGAGATAACACTGGTTTTTCATAATGTTCTATGTTGATGGAGTTAACCGGATGACATAACTAATATGAAATTATACGTTTTTGTTATTAATTGTACTATTTTATACGTAGAATAACGTAATATACGTAATAACTGGTTAAATTTAAAATTAAAACGTAATCTAATTGGTTCGGCTCATCTGAAGTGATACCACGTGCTCACAGAATACTCAACGTGAAATGGCACTTGTACTGTGTTTCGCTGAGTGAGAATATTGTAGGCCCTTAAAATGCCGCTTAAGTGGCGTAAAAAGCCGGAAACACAACCAATGCGCGGACTGTGGCGCGGTTGTCCATAGGCGGCGGTGTTCTCTTACCATATAGGAGTCCCACCTACTCCTTTCTCTGCTAAATTATAAAATAAAAATTACTATGCACTGTAAATACTAATAGTCATAAAGTTTTTTTATTGTATAGCGGACAATGGACTAGGTATCTGATGGTTTCGAGAGATTGGTAGCTTTTACTCCGATTAGGTTAAAATTTATATTAACAGTACAGTATAAATGAATGTTCCCCGCTGACACTGTGACCGAAAAATTACGTCGAGGTCACAATTCTTGACCTTCCACAAGGCAGTTCACCCTCTACCCTATAATTCTGCCATTGGACAAGCTCCCCTTACTTTATAATATGTCTTCAAGAAGTTTAATACCTTATCATGTATGGGGATCGTCGTCTGAATTTCACCTGCAGACGAAGGAAAGTCTGAACTCTATTTGAATCTACGATATGTTGGGAATTGTATGTGGTAGATAGATAGATTAGATGACAGATAGAATAGTTATATCTTAATTAAATTTTTTCGTTTGTATCTTCAACTACAATCTAGCAAGGGTTTTTTTTTTATTCTTTAGCGTACAACGGAAGCTCTTAAAAATACCGCATAAGCGTAAAAAAGCAGGCAACACAACCAATGCGCGGACTGTGGCGTGGTTGTTTATGGGCGGCGTTCTCTTACAATATAGGAGAGCCGTTGTTCGCTACACGTTGCCACGCTCATTGACAACCGCGCCACAATCCTCGCTTTGGTTATGTTGCCGGCTTTTTACGCCGTTTAAGCGCAATTACTTCAAGTTCTCCGCTATCGTCACTCACTCAGCGAAACACTGCAAGTACAGTTTCACGTTGAGTGTTCTATGAGCTCGGATTATCACTTCTGACGAGCCGGTCCAATTTGTACGTCAGCATATGCTTCAGCATGGCTCCCACACGAGTGTAAAGTTTGATGTCATTTTATAGAATGTTAAATTTAATTTGTGTACTTATTTTTAATACTTTAATTTTTATTGACTTTCTGCATTAATTGAATTATTTCAAGGAAATCTTTGATAGATATCAGATTCTTTGGTAATGTGTCGAAATTTGTTCAGTTTTGTATAATTACATTCTTATTTAATATAGTTCTAACCGCGATGATTAATTTAGTCTTTATTATTTAAAAGAATTATCGATAATTTTTAAATTAATTTGTTTTTGTCATTTTAAAAAATATGTGCAAATTTTCTCTTCGTCTTAAAATATACATTTCATTAAATGCATTCGGTACGGGGTTTGCGATCTTGTGGCTCGCACGCACAAATGAACAACTTTGGCAGCATCACTGTGAAGGACATTCATCCATTCAGATCTATCGACAATTAGGGATGCGTCTAATTTATCGAGGTTTATCAAATTGATTTTTTTTTCTATGAGAGATTTCTATGCACCCGTGGCAGTGCCTTGCTCACGCATATGCTGACGCACTAATTGGGCCGGCTCGACGGACATACACTACTTACTTTTTTATTTATTTTGAATGATCTAGTTAATTGTGAAATCACAGTGTACATTTAGTCCACATATATTAATATCAATAAATTGTGTCAATGCTAACAAAAACTTGCGTCATGGAAAATGGCGCGGTGCAGTCTTTTACCGTTTCTTCTGCAAGCGCTTCGGCCTAAACTTAAATATATATTTATATATTTAAGTATAATTATATATATTTTGTCGTCAACAACTGACAAATAGATCACAAGTTATCAAGGTATTGCGTAATTCTATGATACATAAATTTGATTTGATTTACTTAGCTTAGACTTAGACTATAGCGGACAACGAAGCTGGTGGTTCTCTTATATGGTAAGAGAACACCGCCGCCCATGGACAACCGCGCCACAGTCCGCGCGTAGTTTGTGTTGCCGGCTTTATACACCGCATAAGCGGCACTTTTAAGGGCATCCGATACCCTCACTCTGCGAAACATAGTACAAGTTCCGTTTCACGCTGAGTATTCTGTGAACCCATCACTTCGAACGAGCAGGATCAATTAGTGCGTCAGCATATGTTTAAGTATCGCTCTCCAAAGGGTAAAAAAGAATTTAAAATATTCATTAAATCACAAATTAATACATTGATAATAATGTATATTATTTTAAATATATAAATAGTTTTTATAAAGATTTGAACTAAATATATTATATAAATAATTTGCTCATTAATAAATGTAAATTATATATTTAATACGTCAATAAAATATCAGGTGCTTTATATTATTACTATTTTATTTTAAATATATATTAAAGTAATATCGATAGCCATCTAAGCCCTAGATGTGAAGAAACCAGTAGAGCGGGTTAGGCAAGAATTTGAATGCCAACAGTCCTGTGGGAACTGCATCCTTTATCTGGATCACCCTCGAAAAAATTTACCTTAACTAAAGCTGTAAAAGTACTTCTAACATACAAGTATGTAAAATGATTATCATCGCAACGTTCAATAGTCTTTTTCAGAGAAATAATTGTTTTGACTGTAGCATTTAAATACGTTTTGGAGAATGTCATCATAATTTCAGCCGTAAGACGTCCACTGCTGGACATAGGCCTCTCCCTTGGACTTCCATGAATACCTGACGAAGGCGACCTGCATCCAGCGTCTTCCGACGGCCTTTACAAGGTCGTCTGTCCAGCTTGTGGGTGACTGTCTAATAATATAATATATTTTTGAAAAAATATAAATGACATTCATAATATAATCATTCGAAATAAGCATAGACTGTAGACGCATAGAGTAATAAATATTTTAGAGGTGCAATACGCTTTTGCAATAGGTTCTAAGAACGCTATAAAAATTTATATTTAAATAAATTTAAAACAAATCGCACCACTGCTCACCCATCGCATCAGAAGAATTATCACTTCTATCAAACTGGGAACAATAATAAAAGAAGTCATTCTGCATGTAATATATTTTTAAAAGGTATACACCCGCCCAGCCACTGTTAATCCCTTCCAGAGACTTATCCGGGCCGAGATTCGAACCTGATACCTCTCGCTTCATGTTATACTTTTAAAACCATTAAGCTACGAGGCTCTCAAAAAAATACTTGTGCGAAAAACGTGGATTTTTTTTATTTGTTTATCTCGACGTTACGAATGTTGTTACTTAATTACAGTGGTCAACGAGCGATTAATTACCAATCCTAACTTTTTAATTATATATTTTAATTACGAGAGTAACTTACTGCCTGTCCATTTTTAGAGAATAGTAATGACGATTTTACCCATAGTAGAGTCATGCTGAGGCATGTGCTGACGCACGGACTCGCAGAATACTCAGTGTGAATGGTACTTGTACTATATTTCGCAGATTGAGTGAGGATGTCTTAGAAACTTAAAAGTGCCGCTTAAGCGGCGTAAAAAGTCGCCAACACAACCAATAAGCAGATTGTGGCACGGTTGTTCATGAGCGGCGGTGTTCTCTTACAGTACAGGAGACCTACCTGCTCCGTTCTCCGCTATAGAATAAAAAAAACTTTCCTCTGTATGATGGAAATATATTTCGACATGTTTAATTACCTATAGCCATGAATTTATCACACCATATCTCTGCTCTACATACATTTATCACGAAAAAGCTCAAATTTTATATATTTTGTAGGTTTTTTATTAATTATGCAGAAGAAGGGCTTCTGGAAATACATATTTAATGATGAAAATATTGACTAAAAGTTACTTTAAGGCTTACGAACAAGGAAATGGTGGCGGAAAAGAATTTTAGCTGTAAAATGCACATTCAATGCTTAATTTTATTATCATTTAGGTTAGAATAGGTAAAGTTAGCATAAGCTAGGGTAAGTTACAAACATAAATTAAAAAAAAGTTTTAATTTCTGCTTGTTAATTCAAATTAGTTCTATATCAGTTTTCAAAGTCGTGTTTCTTCCTATATTCATATATCTGTTGGTTTTCTGTTACAATTTCGTGTTTCCGCCATTAAAAGTACATATGTTGTTCAAAAGAAAAGTCATTTCCAAAATGCGTATTTCTTGAAGCCTTTCTTCTGCACAATTACCGTTTTTCATTAATTATAAAAGCGTGGAGATCTTGCCATATATCTGCAAGCATATCCCGTGGCTAATACGACCTTACCAATGTCACATTAAAATAAAAAAAAACATTAAAATAAAATAAAAAAATGTCACATTAAATTATCATTTCTAAACTTTAATATCTGGTTGGTAATTGTGAATGTTCTATTATTCGCGTACATATTTCTTATAAAAATAATTATTTTTGTTATAATTAAAGTTGCATTAATTAATTATATATCGTGTTAAAATTGTATAATTCAAACCAGCTTTTGGTTAGTTAAAATCGTTTATTTAAATGG
>DWCF01000299.1:0-51596 GCA_018230265.1 Delias oraia
AAGGGCGCTGCTGCCCACCCTCCAGTGAAGTGTCCTTTAGTCGCCTCTTACGACATCCCATTAGGAAGACTGGGAGTAGTACTATTCTGATCCGGTAACCACGCGGACCACACGACCAATTTTTTATATTCTATACCAATTTCTAATATTTATACGTATAAGAAATAAATGTCCATTGTTTTTTAAATTCCGTCAGGCTAACAAATCCACCACTTCTACCATCTGCCGACTCAGATTAGGGCATGCATATACTCGAGTATTTTAGGCAAAACGAAGGATGCGAAACCACTCCATAGGCAAGTATTGACTGGAAGACGGAAACGTCGATCACATATTATTCAATTCTTTAAAACTTCGTCACTCCTTGTATGATATTTTCCCCCCTGATATTCCTCGTCCTACATCCTCAAAATGTATTCTCTTTCTTATGTGTTGCCCCTAAATTAATTTAAATTTTTGTAAATTTTTACACATGATTAATATTAAACTGAAAATTAATTAATTAAAAAACATATTATTTTTTTATTTTTCCTATTTATAATTCATATTTTTTGTTATTTGTTCAGACTTATATTGTATAATCTGTTCTCAATATGTTCGTCTTTGGTTAAAAAATTGGTTTATAGTTATACCTAAGTTGTATCTCTTAGAGTTTTGTTTTATATTCTCGTTGGATTTTCTGTCGTTAGTTATGTAAATATCACCATACTGACACTGGCAGAATTATGACCACTAGTCACAGAGGCCACAAAATAAAAAGAAATAAATGTCTGTTTACACTTATCATCTGTCATAATAATATTCATGGCTTAACTCTTAAGAAATAACCTCATGAGCCTTCCTTGAATTAGTGCCTTTATTCTCCACTTGTTGTTAAAAAATAATGATTAATATTTGAAACAAAAATGACGACTATAAATAATACAAATGCTGGTGTTTGCTATATAAAACAAGAGTTCATCATACATAGAATAAACAAGAATGAAGAAACTAATATTGAAAACTACCAAAAGAGAAAATTCGATGATAACGAAGTTGATTATGATTTTAAAAAATCAAAAAGTATTGAAACGAAAGACCTCAAAGAAAAATTAAAAAAACGAGGGCAGAACAAAGCTAGACCTAAAACGTTTCAAGATGTGAAAGAAAATAAGCCATGCCCCAGCATTATAAATATATCTTGTGTTGAAGAGGCGACACCATGTCAATATCAAAACTGTAAATATATACATAGTTTCCTAGATTATTTAAAAATAAAGAAAGCTGATATAGGCAGCGAATGTCATGTATATAAACTAAGAGGCAAATGTCCAAGGGGTATTTCCTGCCGTTTTGGATCCAGTCACATTACAAAAGATGGGTACAATATTATTGATAAAGAACAGCAAAAAATATGGTCAGATGATACCAAAAACAACCTGCAAACAATATTACAAATAAATTTACAAAAAAGAAAGTATGACTTTTCTTTAGCAGAAAAATTAGTAAAATCATTAGATATACGTAAAATAAATAAAAAGGAACATGGTACCGCAAAAGGAAACACAACTGACTTAAGTAAAGAAAAATATAATGGGGCAGTGACTGATGAAGATATTATTAAACTTTTACCAAAGGAAAAAAAATCTATTGATTGGAAAAATAAATTATATTTGAGCCCACTTACTACTGTGGGCAATCTTCCATTTAGAAGAATTTGTAAATATTATGGAGCTGACATAACTTGTGGTGAAATGGCACTATGTGAATCAATTTTGAAGGGTACAAAACAAGAATGGGCTTTAGTGAAAAGGCATGAGTCAGAAGATTTATTTGGGGCTCAAATTTGTGGAAATAATCCCTTTGCTATAGCAAAGGTGGCACAAGTTCTCCAAGAAAATACTGAATTAGATTTTATTGATCTGAATTTAGGTTGCCCAATTGATTTAATTTACAAAAAGGGTGGTGGAAGTGGTATGATGCATAGATTACCAGCATTAGAGACATCTGTTAGGAGTGCTTCACATGTTTTAAATATTCCTTTCACAGTCAAAATGAGAACTGGTGTATACCAGGATAAAAAAATTGCACATACTATAATGCCAAAAGTTAAAGATTGGGGTGCTTCTTTGATAACCTTACATGGTAGATCTAAAGAAGCTCGATATACAAAGTTAGCAGACTGGGAATACATAGAATCCTGTGCAAAAATAGTTCTTCCTCTACCTGTTTATGGAAATGGGGATATTTTATCTTATGAAGATTATGTAAATAGACGTACAATAGCTCCTTCCATACAAGGAGTAATGATAGGCAGAGGTGCTCTTATTAAACCATGGATATTCTCAGAAATTAAAGAAATGAAACTCTGGGATATCAGTAGCAATGAGAGATTTGAAATAATAAAAAAGTTCACAAACTATGGACTGGAACATTGGGGTTCCGATACTCAAGGTGTTGAAAATACTAGAAGATTTTTACTAGAATGGTTATCATTTTTGTACAGATATATACCAGTGGGTATTTTAGAAAGACCACCACAGAAGATAAATGAAAGGCCTCCAAGTTACGTTGGCAGGAATGATTTAGAGACTTTGATGGCCTCAGGAAATTGTTCAGATTGGATAAAAATAAGTGAAATGTTGTTAGGCCCTGTACCAGATGGTTTTATCTTTTTACCAAAACATAAAGCTAACTCATATTAGCCAAAAAAAGAAATTGTTAATAATAAAAAGTATTTTAAGTACAAACCAAGAAGTTTTGTTACACCTAAAGTGATGTTCTCATAGAATGAGTCCTCTGAAACTAAATCCACACAAAAACTCATTTATGTATGTTTCAATGTTAAAAATATAATAAAATATTCTTATGATCATATCAACAACATTTCTGTTGCCATAGTTACTTAGTGCTGTAGATGAACTATTTAAAATACTAAAATATGCAACTTAAATTATGCATAAAAATACTTAGCATACATTTTATATTTTTACTACTAACTGATTTAAATTTTATTTGCGCAGTAAAAAAATTACTTTTGTAAAATTTAACCTAATTGAGTATTAAATACATAACAAAGCAATATACATATACTGTTAACTCAATAATAGATTATTTTAAATATCTGATAATATCAGTCATAGGTACTAAAAGAATGGACAGTTTTATATTTGTATGTGATGGGAATGCAACAAGCTATCATTTCATCATCAATGTCCACTGCTGGGCATAGGCCTTTCCCAGACTTATTAGCTGCAATTAACAATTTATAAAATATTCTTATTGGCCCAGTCTTACGACGAGTAAATATCGTTAACTGTTATGAATGTTTAATCAAAAAATGAGATTCCCAATTTAGGAACAATGCTTTTTATTTTTGGAAGGGCTATTTGGGTATACATCCATCACAGCATCACACGGGTCTATTGGTCCGAGCCGCAGGTACAAATAGGGCGTGCGTCAGTCAGTGAGATGCGGAGCAATGCTTGTTACTAGACTATTTTGAAAATTGCCAAATTTTACCTATCTAATAACATTTAACACATCCAACAATATTTTCCTGGAAGAATTTACTTGCAAGTTTATTTTTACTTGGAATTGGAGTGCTACACTTATTACTTTATTAGTCTATTAATGAAACACAAAGTTAACAATTATGTTTTATTTCTCGTACTTACAAGTAATGTCTATATCTTATAAGTTATTCTTCCAAAAAGAAAGGTTTATTTCTATTGATGCCATTGCTGTTTTTACACAGGGACCAAATTTTTTAGTGAATGAATAGTAAATAGTATTAATTTTATTTATCAATATAGATAAATTTGAATGCCTTTCACAATATATTATTTATTAAAGATGTTACAAATACAATGTCTTTCTTTTTTGGATATGAAATGTATATTAAATGACCAAGCATTCAAATCTAAAATATAGAGTATAAATGAATGATATGAAGTCTATAAATTTTAAACTAAATAGTTGTACAAAATGTACAGTACAGTTGAAATAAGCATTAAAAAATATAATATTTTTATATATATATATATATAATGAAAGACAAAAATGCGAGATTAGTGAAATGCTTAAGGCAATATTTATTAATTTACGAAACTATTCCTATAAATTCTACGAATAAAGTTGAATGGTTTTAGGTAGTGTCAGTAAAAAAGGCAGCAACAAGACAATTATTTTAAAATACATTTATGCGTGGAAGGAAATTTTAGTTTCAAATAAAAATCTTAATTTTTTAACAATCCGCTTGATGCTAGTGAGTACATCACATGAGACCTTTATATAATTACTAGTTGAATTCCACAATGCTGCATTACAATTAATAGTACAATTATTGTACTGACTGATATAATTAAGTATACAGAGTATAAAACATGTTGCAAAGTACGTCTAACACATGGAATGAAGTTCTTTTCACTTCTACAGCTCAAATATCAAATATTTTGTTCAACTGTCAAGTTATCGCCTCCTCCGGCGCCGGGAGTCTCCGTTGCAGCCGTTTTCTGTAATTAAAATGATTGGTTTGAGAAGACATCATAAAAGAATAGTCAAAAACAAATTAGATTTACACAGGTACTGGTTGGTAAAACAAATATAATTAAATTGTAATAAAACATTAATTTAATATACGCGCTGATAGCAGTAGTTGCTGTGTAGTAATAGCATGAAGTATTTCAATTTTATTACTTTAAACTCCATATTTATTTGACTTAATTAGTGAGGAGAGTTGAAATGTTAAATGTTTCTACAGTATGGTTAAGAGGTGAGTTTTCATTGGTTTGAATGTAACAAACCTCAATCCTATTCACCGTCGGTGGCGGTTACCCTGGCGGTCAGTGTGGTACCCCATGGAGCCGTTTGCCACCGCGCCGTTCTGCTCCAATGGTCTGCCCGTTCCGAAGTCGTGTTGGCCATAATAATTTAACCCGCTGTTGTCGCTTTGGTTAGGATAGCTACAGTCACCGTTGTCTTCGTTCCTTTTATTTTTAGTTCCATAAGAGCCAAAAGCGGTAAAGTTGGCGCCCTGCGGGCCGACGACGTCACCGTTCTGCGGTAGCATACGCGGCAACATGCTCCCATGGGGTACGGCAAGACCGCCAGAATCCAATCCGCCCGAGGCGAGGCCACCGCCCGCATTCTCACAACCGAGACCGTCACGGTCGTGGTCTCGTCCTCTTCCTCGCCTGCGCCGATCACGCCCGCCACGCGACTTGGCGCCGGCGTCATCGCTGCCCAGGCCTCCGCCGGAGCCTAGGCCTCCTTCGGAGCTGGTGGCTCCATAGCTCAGGCTCCCACCCGAGCCTAACCCGCCACCGTAGTCTGGACCCCGGTTAGAGCCGAGGCCCCCACTGTGGTACTGACTCGAACTCTCAAGTCCACCGGTGCGGCCTCTTTTTCTGGAATCTGAGTCTACGGCAGCATGACCCAAACCACTTTGCCCGTAACTATGACTCTCGGGAGGGGGAGGCGGAGGTGGGGGAGGAGCACCCCAAGTTGATAATTGCATGGGGGGTTGCGAGAAGGGAGGTGGGATCATCATATTGCCATATTGATCTGGGTAATATGAGGGCATAACATAGTTTTGACCATTCATAGCAGGCAACGGCATACACATGTTCATCTGAGGATTCATTGTTAGCAATGAAGGGATCTCGTTAGGTTGTTGAAAGTTAGCATTTTGGACAGGGTTTTCGTTTGTTATATTGTGATCATTTCTATTCCTTGTTTCACTGCGAGGAGTGGAGGGAATATCCTCACGAGCATTAGATTTTTCTGTACTAAGCAGTTGAGGACCTATTGGTGTAGGCAGTAGTGGTTTGGGAGTCGGCAATAAGCCTTGCGACGGAGGCTGAGCCACTCGTTGAGCATCCCTTTGCGGACTGCACTTGCCTGATCGAGAATGTGATCTTGAGCGCGACCGAGAACGTGAGCGGCTTCGTGACGACTTCGACGAGCGGCTCCTGGAGGACCGCGACGAGCTGTGGCGGCGGCGGCGGCGGTCACGGTCGCGCGAGCGGGAGCGGCGACGCCTGTCGCGGGACCGCGAGCGAGAGCGCGAACGACGGCCGCGCCGATACCTTCCGCCACGACCACGGTGTCCTATTACATTAATTCAGTTAGAGGCCGTCCGTTAATCAAGACAGCTTGAAATGGAGGGATGACAAAAATCACGAAATATGACAAGGGGTGACGAAGGATCTACGAAAGAACGAAGGGAAGTAAGATATCACGTGTATATATTTTTTTGTCACAATTATTCTATATTAATTAATAAAACTTCGTGATTTTAATACGCGTGACATCTAAACGAAAATAAAATTATTATATATCTGTATTTAAAGATAA
Organism: Delias oraia; assembly: GCA_018230265.1. Classification (NCBI taxonomy): domain Eukaryota; kingdom Metazoa; phylum Arthropoda; class Insecta; order Lepidoptera; family Pieridae; genus Delias; species Delias oraia. Next base: position 6,337 of record DWCF01000299.1, read on the forward strand.
TAAAATAATTAAAAAATTAAAGATTCTTTGTAGGTCCTAAAAATACACGTGATGTTGGATAGGGGTGGGGAGTCAGCCTTAAATCTCACAACATATCACCATAGGGGGAAGGGGGTAAAAAAAAACTAAACGGGTATTTTAATGTAAGTAGGTGGCTATTTCTATTAATTATTTTGATTGGCTGTTCATCGATCAAAATTTTCAATTCAAGTGTAATATGGTACTTAGGTCTTTATGATGCTATAAACTCTACATATCCGAGGGAGAGCTATGATGAAAATATGCGAACGCACTAAATGGGCCAGCTCGTCCGAACTGATACCACAGGCTCACAGAATACTAAGAGTGAAACGGTACTTGTACTGTGTTTCGCTGAGTGAGTGAGGATATCGGAGGTCCTTAAAAATGGCACATAAGTGGGGTAAAAAGCCGGCAACACAACCAATGCGCGGATTGTGGCGCAGTTGTACATGGGCGGCGGTGTTCTCTTACCATATAGGAGACTCACCTGCTCCGTTGTCTGCTATACTATAAAAAAAACTTACGTCTGCCACCTCCGCTGCCTCGTTCTGCTAATTCCTGTAGTTTTGGATTTACGACTTGTTTAGCTTCTTTTAAAACTGAAACCAAGTCGGCAGCCTTTGCGGCATTAGAAGGCGTGAAAAATGTATAAGCCGTTCCAGTTTTGTTTGTGCGTCCAGTTCTTCCAATTCGATGGACGTAATCTTCTGAATTACTGGGATAATCAAAATTAATCACAAACTTAACATCATCCACATCTGGAAAAAACATTGATAGCAAATGACATAAACTATAATATTATAGGCAATTCAAATAGCAAGATTCATAAATTGTAACATAAAAAGGGCATACCTAAACCTCTTGCAGCAACATCTGTTGCTACAAGTATAGGAGCTTTGCCACTTCGAAAGTCTGAAACATAAATTCTTCTTTAAAACACATAAGTATAATAAAAGTGTGTAAAAAAATATAAATCTGTGTGTTTAATATATTCTACATGTTTTTTTATTGTATTACATATATGTATATACACGATGAAATGTTTACCTTTAGTCAGTTAATTACAATAGAATTCTTGTGAAGTAGTTTGTGACACATTGGTGGTTTAACAATTAAAGTTAACACATTTTACAATTTAACTTAAACAATAATCATAATTCAGTAGTGTTGAATGTTCTTTAAGAGACAGACCCCTGTTCATCTACTTGAGTGTCCTTTATCATATTTACAGAATATAATATATTTTCACTTTGCGATGTTAAAATAATTAAATGAATGAATCTTATAAATAGATAATACCATGGTTCTGCAAAGGAATGTTTCATCACGGTGTATCAAAGAACTTACTAATAATATCTATCCAAACATAAAATGGATAAAACAAGCAAGTGAAAGTAAAGAGGGCGTCCAGTGCGCTTGAAGCGCAAATGGACGGAACGGCGAGCGGAGAGGCATCGGCTCGCTAAGCGCCACGTGAGGTGGCGCCGCATCTCCGAGCTGCGACTCAGTGAGGCCGCGGTGGCGAGCCACTGCTTAGCCTGAGCGTGGGCTTAGCCCGTCTCTAGCGACGGACGCGCCTTCGCCCGCGAGCCGCCGCCCTCGCCGCTGCCCCGGCGCCGGCGCCAGCCTGCACATGCAGACATGCTCTCAACTAATTTCGCTCTCTCACGCACCCCTCCCCTTCCCGCCTGCATCCTCCATCGACGCTGGCTCTTACACACTATTCATACATCTATCTTCAAACTTGTACTTACAATTAACTGACTTGCTAATACTGACAAGTCTGAAGATAATGTATGAATAAGCAAATGTGTCAATTTTACTTAATTAACTTGTTTAAATATTTTCAAAAAGCAAAATAAAATATCTGAATTTTTAATTGCAGTTATCTTAATAGTACCATTTTAGGAATATCCTTGAGTAAAAAAAATCTGAGTTGACAAAACAGATTACATTCCCCATTTGGTTTGGTAGCTTTAATATTTTTTTAAAAATTGTATCAAGGCAAATGAGTTCGAGTATCATTTTTACTAGTCAAAGTAAACTTTATTTTATATATTGATATAAATCATAAAACTTTATCAACTGTAACTATAACATTTAAATATGGATCTAAGAAAAATCATGTATGATTAAGTGCTTTTTAAAAGCTTATTTTATTTAATTTTAAAGCCAATACTATCAATATACTTTAAAACTCTTACCTTGCAATACCCAATCTCTTTCATTTTGAGATTTATCTCCATGAATGCAAACAGCCGGCCATCTAAAAGTTTTAGGGCAGCATAAATTAAAGAATGCTGACAATAAAATTTAAATTACAATTTCATAAAAGGAAACATACCCATCTCTTTTCATCTTTCTAGTAATATCATCAACTCTTCTTTTTGTCTCTATGAATATAATTGTTTTGTTTTCTTTCTCAGCCATTATTTCTTTAAGTAATGTACTTAGTTTTGTCTCTTTCTCATATTCCATGCAAACATCTATTATTTGAAGAATATTATGGTTGGCTGCTAATTGCAGAGAACCAACATTAATTTGTAAGTAGTCCTTAAGAAATTCTGATGCAAGAGATTGTACTTCTCTAGGCCAAGTAGCAGACCACATAAGAGTTTGTCGATCTGGTCTGATTTGTTCAATAATTTTTCTTATTTGTGGTTCAAATCCCATGTCCAACATTCTGTCTGCTTCATCTAGTACTAAATATGTACATCTTTTTAAATTTGTTCTTCCACTCTCCAAAAAATCCAATAAGCGACCAGGGGTAGCTATAACTATTTCAACTCCAGCATCTAAATCTCTAGCTTGAGGTCCTTTTGGAGCTCCACCAAATAAACAAGTATTATGAATTTTTGAAGTGTTTGCAAATTTATCACAAACTTCTTGTATCTGTTGTGCCAGCTCCCTTGTTGGGGCTAACACCAATGCCATGGGTCCATCCCCTCTACTTGATTTTGGCTGATTATTTATGTGTACAATAGCTGGCAAGATATACGATAGAGTTTTTCCAGATCCAGTTGAAGCAATTCCTACCATGTCACAACCACTTAAAGCAATTGGCCATCCTTGTGCTTGAATAGGTGTTGGTTTTGAAAACCCCATTTTGTCAATTTCATCCATCACATAACTTGGAAATCCGGCTTCATCAAAGGTCATAGTAGGTTTAGGAATGTTCTTACCTTTTAATGTTATATCGTTTTGACTTCGCCATTGTTCTACTTCCGACTCTTGTCTCTTTTCAACATCTTGATGGGGTATATAAAAATCTTTCTTAAAAGGTTTTAATCTACTTAAATCCCATTTTGGTTTACGCAAATTAGCGCCAGGATTATTGCGACGACCTCCTCCGCCGCCATAACCACCCCCGGAACCCAAACCGTAACGTGGACTTCGACTACGGCTTCTGCTCCTACTTCTGCTACGACTGCGTCGTCGATCACGACTTCGATCTCTACAATAGGAATTAAAAATATCATTTAGTTTTATACTAAGAGTTAATACGCAAAATAAATACGGGAAAAGTATTTTCTAATATAATATACTAAATCCTATTACTTACCTACCACGGCCCATCTCTCACAAAACAATTATTTCACAACTTAAAAATAGACACGTATTACAATTAAATACACTTTATTTTGAAAAAAACACCATTAATATTATACATAAATTTAAAGAGACGCCGCATGTAAGCTTCAAAAATAAGATGGCGAAATAATTAGGGATGCCGAAGTAATATCGATTTTCAGAGCAAAATGAATCGATATTTATTTTACCGATATTTATCGAAATTTATATTTTGTTCGATATTTTTAATCGATCTTAGTACTGAATCGACAACTAATTGAAAATCGACAATCCTTTTTTTGTTTTTCTTAAATCATAAATTATAAACGAGGCACGGGGGCCTCAGAAATATTTTGGATAAATATGACGCCACCAAAGCTGACATTACAGGTGACACATTATTTATATTTCAGTTATAACGAGAAAGCAGATGCGCGTAAATCATCATTATTAATGGTTTCACAGCTAGTTATAACGGAACGAAGGTGCGCGTGCCTCATTATTACGGGTTGCGCCGATATATACAATAATTATTTGTGTTATATTACTGTTTTACCGAATAACCAATTATCACTATATATTACGCCATTCACTCAATAACCATGATGTATATGAATTTCGTGTGGTTGTCTGTTCCTTGTAGGTCTGTTCCTATTTTCAATTGCCGGCAATATCGCAAGAGATGGCTGGAACTGTTTAGATGCAACTAGACTTGACAGATTATTGTTTTTAAAAAGCCTTCAATGTTACACATTGGACATAATACATTACAATGTTACTGACCAAATCGTTCATTGTGGTATTTTTGCAAGTTAGCTTTCACACATCCTTAAAAACTTGATTCTATAGAAATAGATCTATAGAACTCTGATGTTTTTGTTGATAATAGATTAATCTGATTATGACTTGGATCAATTTAAAAATCGATAATTTACGAAGAATAGTTATCTATTCGAAATAGGCAAGAACACTATACAGAGCAATATTTATATTCTATGTAAGAAAATATCTTAAAGTCTTTGTCTTACTCATTATGCTAAAATATACTAACTAAAAAGCTTATACAGCTTTTTCGTGATTTTATTTCGAACATCACATCTTGTTCCTTGCATAGAAATTTTATCATCTGTCATCTATCATTTGATGCATATTCCAAGCAATTAAGTAGTTTCATCATATTTTTACTCGATTCCCTGTCCTTATTTATATTTATTGATACTGGCAAAATTGTGCCAGTATCAGTATTTACATAACTTTAAGTTTAGCTATTTAAATAAAATTTTAAAGGACATTCAAGGCAAAAACCATAAAAATATTATATATACTGTGGGTATTTTCAAATAAAGAATGTAAACTATTTCTAATATTTTTTACAATTTAATAACATATAATATAACCAGACTCACGATTGACTATCTATAATTATTTGCTGAGCCAAACATTCCCTTTCTAGACCTTTTTATCAATTTAGAATTAGATATTTGAATTATAATGACATCTTAGTTTTAATAATGTTCTTGTTAATTAAACATATTATATTTACATTATGACGTCTTTTTAATTATGTAACTTATAAGTAATGGTACAATAAAGTGTCTTATATGACTGTACTAACAATAACATGTAATTAGGGATCCATGAAAAAAGCTACAGAAGCGGCGTGCTTAAAAAGGGCTATGTAGTTTCGTTATAACCTGTGGTAAGCATAAAGAAATCGGTCTTCTTAATCCGTCTCCATTTTCTGTTGTTGTGACATTTTTAGTAATTTTCATTTATATCACATAAGTTAATCCTGCTTTTCATGATAACAATAATTGATGATTATAAAATTTTGAAATTCGAGGAATGCCTCTTGAAAACAAAAATAAGTACATTTATTTACACATCTATGATATATAGTATCTATTAGTGATGATCACCTCAATTAGTAACTTATGAAACCAATGTGTAGCGAAACACTATATAATATACAATGGGTTGAAGAAGAAGTAACTTCGTGCTGCATTGGCGATTGTTAACGTTTTACTCATTACTCATAACATTTGTATACTTCTAAATAGATTCTCGTCAGTTTTGAAAAAGATGGAATTAGATGTTTCTCCAGTCGAAAATATGGATTTGGAGTATGTCGAAAATACTTCTGATAATAAATATTTGACTAGTAATAATAATGATCAATATACTGTCATCCGAATTCCACAAGACAGTGAAAAATCTAGTAAACATTCCTCTAAAAAGCAGTCAAAACGAAGAAAGAAAAGTTCAAATCACAGTAGACCACTACCTAGAATTATAGTGAAACCTCTGCCACCACCTCCGCCTTCTGAAAACCGAGAATGGACTGCAGCAACAATATGTACTGACTCAAGTTCCTCCACAAGTAAACCATCAACAATGCGTGAGGTTTTAGCTAGCATACCTGGATTTTGTCTTAAACCTAGAAAAAGAAGTGGAAAAAAGCTTTCAACAGCAGCACAATTACAACAAACTAGGGAAGGATGTATTGACTTAGAAACTCCTGACTCCATACTTGTAAATACCAATATTAGAGCATTGTTAAATAAACATACATTTTCACTGCTTCCTCCTCTGTATCAAAGTAAACTTGGACAGTTACTTCCTAGTGTAGATAGAATAAGTTCTTCAGGTCGATTAAGTTCGTCTAGTCTTAATAATGAATTTTTTGCTCGGGCATGCCTAGAATGGCAGGAAAGTCTATCTGGTGGAGAATTCACACCTGAAAATCAGCAGAAAATGAAGACTGAAGCAGAAAAAGAAAAAACTAAAATTGACCCATGGAAATTAAAACATTTTGAACCATTTTGGGGTGAAAAGTACCGTAAGGATAAATCTACAGTTAATATGAATTCAGAAAGGCCGTCCCTAAAAACAACAATAAAACTGAGACCTACTGCTTCAATAACAAGTAGTAGTACAGTTCCTAAAGTTAAAAAAAGTAAATCTTCTAGTAATAGTAAGAGACTACGTTCTGTAGGAGCTGTTACACGATCCTCTGCTAAGGCAGAAGAAAATGAAGATGAATGCACTATACCTATTAATAAGTCTGTAGCTCCAGTACCTGACTTGCTTCCACTGAAAGGTGTTAAAAGTCATACCCAAAGCTATGAAGAATGCCAAATTGATTTTAATTTCTCTGATTCATCTGTTGCAAGAAATGATGACACAATTTCAACAACACCTGTTGACCCTCTCCTTATACCAGATTCTGAAAGTATTGGTGAAATAAAACAAGATTTGGATATGAGTGTTGTAAAAATAGAGGAAACATCAAAAGACTTTGAAGAAGATAAATGTGGAGATTCAATTGTTACTGAAAGCACTAAAAGGTTAAGTAATAACACTGATGATGATGTGTACAGGTGTTCCAAGCGATTGAAATATGAAGATGATCTTGTTGTGACATCTAAGGAAAGTGACCATACACAAACTTTTACAAATGCATTTCTTGAAAATAATAAACTTTATACTAATGAATATACAGAATTAACATTTAGCAAAAAGTTAAAATTCAACAAAGACACAGTAGACACTCCATTTGTTTCTAACTCTGAGCCAAATACTGAAGTTACTGGTTCCGATACAGAAGTTAATGATAATCCTGAGGTATTATGTCCTAGCGATGACAATATTTACCCTGATCAAGAAATTGGAGATACAAATAGTGAAGATAGTAAAGCTACGTTAACTGCTTTTGATTATGATGAACAGAGTGTATCTTCTATCACTAGTTTAAAAATAGAAAATCACTTAAATAATGTAGTTGATGAGCAAAATCACGAAAAGCTTGATTATAATGTTAATATAGAACATGAGGCAAGCCAAAACTTTGAAAAGGATGATTTGAAAGAGTGTAGCAATGTCAATGATGATAATTGTATACCAGAAATCCATGACACTATTGTGCATACCTATAATTCAGATTTGGATGGAGAAACCAATTGTCCCTCAGAAGGAAAAGGTATTGTTGATAAAGTGTTATTTGACAAAATAGAGCTAATAAAAGATATTGATAAGGAATCTAAGAAAGAATCTACCCAAGTTTCACATGAAAATATTGAAGGATCAGAGAATAAATCTCTTGAGAAATGTAAAAATGTACAAGATGCACCAAATTATTATGATGAACATTTTAAGGATGCAGAGTCTTTTATATTGGAGACTGGTGGGCTTCCTATTATTCCTTCCCGTAAGTTATTAATCATTTTACCTTAACCACATTTATATTTCACAAATATATAATTCTATACACAATTTTCAGAAAATGATGATACAAAATACAGTCAATCTAATTTTATGGAACTGTCTTCTTATATGAGTGAATCAAGTAAGTATTTTATCATTGTTAGTACACAATAAAATATGTACAAGTCAGCTTCAGATACACTTTAGTTTTTTAGATCCCAAAATAATGACACTATTAGCCTCTTCATTTGCATTCATGATATATGTATAAGAGACGGTATCTATTGTGTAGACTGTTCTAGTGTGTACTCTTTTATTTAAATAGGTCTTATTTTCTAGCCTTTTTTTATACTATAGTGGACAACGGAGCAGGTGGGTTTCCTATATGGTAAGAGAACAGCGCCGCCCATGGACAACCGCGCCACAGTCAGCGCATTGGTTGTGTTGCCGGCTTTTTGCGCCACTCAAGTAGCATTTTTAAAGGTCTCCGATATCCTCATTTACTCAGCGAAACATAGTACAAGTACCGTTTCACGTTGAGTGTATTCTGAGCCCGTGGTATCACTTCGGACGAGCCCAATTAGTGCGTCCGCATATGCATCAGCCTGGCTCTCCCACGGGTAAAAAACGCCCTTAGACATTTCTAGACTGCACTTAAATACTCTAGAATACAATGACCCTTCACAAATTACACATCTTTTATCATCACTTACAGTTTCCATTTCAAATAGACAAACATCCCAGCTAACAAATATATTCACTTTTTCCACTTTATTTCTGCTTATTGTTAATTATTTTTAACAATTTTTTAATGAATTAATAAAATAATAAATTAAGGGCTGGTACAAAATATTTTTTGTTTTTAAAAGCGTCTTTCGGACGATTTTTTTATATAATAAATAATTTTATCTTTTAGATGTCACTGCAATAGTAACTATGCCCATAACACCAACAACATCTTTGCCTATGATGGAAGTTACAAACACATCTGTGAGTAATAAAAGTTGTTAAATTGTTGATAGTTGTAAATTTCAACATTTTAAAATAAAGCCTATATTTACTGCATATATTGCATATTAACAAATATTAAAGTTAAACATTCAATGAATTTTGCTTGATTTTTTTATAGTTACAAATTGTGTATGTTTGCAAATCATACAAATAATATTACTTTTATAAATACATGCACAATAAAATTACATTTATTATAGATGGTATCTTATCCTGATGACTTACACGATCCTGCAAAACCTAAAAATTCAGCATTAATCTGGAAGTCAGACAATGAGTGGACAAGTAATGACAATATTATAACTCTACATAATTTCTCTAATATTAACAATGAAAATGCAAAGTATGTTAGCGAGGATTCAAAAACTAGCATTGAAGATGTCCAAATAAATGATGAAAATTGTGTGTATAAAGAGGAAAGGGATGCAAATTTCAATATGGAATCATCCAACTCATCCGAGAGTTGTCATTCGATGAAGGATGCTGCTTTAAAAGATAATGAACCAGTTTCAAGTTTAGTTTCTAGCACAACAGTAGCAAATCAACCCATTAGCGCAACTACTATCACTCATTCTGTACGTTCTAGCAAAAAAACAAAACTAGGAAAGGACTCTAATAGGTGAGGGCTAATTTTGCTTTTAAATGACATACAAGTATTGCTATCCATATTTGTTTTATAAATACCATGAAACTGGCTCAAATGTTACCCGTATCTAAATTTTAAATTTCTTGATCGTTGCCGTAACACAAGCTAATAGAATAGCTTCTATGTCTACGTCGTGCAGTTGTGGCAGTCGTAATGTGCCAGCCCTTTGTATTTCTATAGCGTATATATTGTAAGAATACTGGTATAATTTAGAAGTCGCAGTTCAAATAAAGTTCCACCGGGTGCTGTGAACCTTGAGCGGAGTTACCAAATCTGCCAGGCTGTCATTCAGAATAGCCCAAACCGTGATGCTTTACGCAGCCAACTAAGGCCGCCGCCAGCATTACTAACAAGACCTAAGCAACCTAGGGCGCCGCCTCCGGTGCTTGTAAGACAAGTTTCTTCTGCTGTCATACAGCATAATGAGGTATTATATTTTGTAACTTTTTAACCCTAAACTTTATAACCTTTTTGGTGAGCCTACTGTATCTTAGCCTAATGCATCAAAAACAGATTCAATAAATAAAATAATACTTTGAAACAAGGAATATGAATGCATAGTTCAAGAACAATAAACAATATGAATTATATAATTCCACTTTATTGAGCGCCAGTAAAAAGAAGTGAAAAGAAAATACTGGCTTTTCGTTAGGTTTTACAAAAATTGAAGCCGATGCCGCACCAGACTATTATTTAGCTTGTACGTATTGGATATTTTAAATTTACACAATATACAATAAGTATAACCAGCTCAATATATTCGAATAGAGCTTGGAGTTATCGTACAAAAATATAAAGTTGTGTCAAACACAGCTAATTTAGATACATAGTACTAAAGTAAGTTCACTAGGATGGGGATTTTATCAAATTTCATATAATCCTAAGAATTACATTTTATCCAAGTTTCTGTCTATGTAAAATTATATGAGGAAATATTTCAAAGGTTTTTAGGTAGGAGGTCGCAATGATAAATGTCGTTTCGTTGTTAGCGGGCAAGGGTATTAAACAAAATCATTTTACTATTTTGACATAGATTATTTCGCATTTCAGATAAACGAGAATCGGCCAAACAACATGGGCCAATATATTCTTGTACAAAGGACGCCTAATGTCGCGCCAAGAGCATCGAGTGCACCGCCCACGAATCAAAATACCAATATTGTAAGTATAAGTATTAATTTGGAAAAATAGAATAATTACATTATGAAACTTATACAGTGGGATCTCTACAACTCAAATCTCGTTTAATCTAAATCCTCATAAACTCGAAAAAAATGCTATTCCCTTCCGCTGAACCCCTAAATACGTGGTATCTCCAATACTTTGTATCTCGAACAAAATGTTATTTCACTACGAGGAATAATAGAAATAAGAATAGTTATTCTCTGTAACTCGAATTGCAAGACGAGACTCCGTGTTATTAACTACGGTTAGTAACATACTGTGGCGTCTTACTTGCGACTTCTCCGAAACCATAGTAATAAAATTCAAAAGGAATGTCTGGTATAAATTTGGTGAATCTAATGTTAAGTTTTTTCTAGTGAATTTAAATTTATATAAATATATATGTACCATAAATCTAAATCGAATTATTGTTTAACTTCAACTAAGCAAATCCAAAAATATTCTCATAAACTGCACCTTTATAATTCAAATTTATAGCAATGAAATCCTATGTATCTCGAAATTCTTTTTATCTCGAAATTCTTTTAACTCGAAAACTTGATTTTTTTAGCATTTCGTTCGAGTTATCGAGATCCATTGTATTTGATTTTAAGAATAAACTTATCAGAAATTGTTACGAGGAAAGCTACACAAAAAACATATTTTATTTTTATTGCTTGCAAAAAAAATTTCTTTATAATTATTATATTAAATCTTATATTATATAATAATTAATAATATTAATATTCTTTGATAAATATAATATTGTTAGTAATTATTTATAAATAAAATCCTTATTTATACTTTTATTTTTATTCGTTTTAATATATTCTAATTTGAAGGAGCTGGAAACTTGCACTGCACTTATGTTGAGCAGTAACTGAATGCCTTGCCCATTTTGATGGTTTTCAATCTGGCTATTTTAATTTATTTTATTGTGTTTTGACCAGCCATGATCAAATATTTTTTCGTAGTAATTAAAATTCTTGAGAGCCCCGTAGCTAAGTTGTTTAATAGGTTTAATAGTACCTGACAATTATAAATTATACTTTTATGATAATTAATTATAACTTATTCGGTCTCTGGAAGGCCTTGCCAGTTGCCGCGCGAGTGTCTAATACTGTCACATCCGTGGGAGAGCCATGCTGAAGCATATGCGGATGCACTAATTGGGCCGGCTCGTCCGAAGTAATACCACGGGCTTACAGAATAATCAGCGTGAAATAATAGTTGTACTTGAATCGGTGCCTCTATTGTGTTTCGCTCTGTGAGTGAGGAGGATATCGGAGGCCTTCAGAAATGCCAACCAGTGCGAACTGTAGCGCGGTTGTCCATGAGCGGCAGTGTTCTCTTACCATATAGGAGGCCCACCTGCTCCTTAACCCTGCACCTCTCCTTTTTTTAATGCTTTTTAAATGTACCTTTTCAGAATGTAACTCGATGTAGAAGCGTAGGTGCTGAAGATTCGTGTGTGTGCAACTTGCGGGCTATGATCCTTTGTAAGAAATGTGGTGCCTTCTGTCATGATGACTGTATTGGCTCGGCGGAACTCTGCCTTACCTGTCTCATTCGTTGACCGAATTTCTATACTAATTTCCGTGATTATAATTGACATAGAGCTTCATAAAATTTGTTATCAAGTTAAAAAAATATGGATTTCAACAGCTTATCGCAGTTTTGATTGTACACAAATAGTTATGTTACGATTGTCAAAGCAACGTAAAAGTGAGGTCCGTATACCAAAACCTAGTTAAATTTACAATATATGAAACTACATTAAGAATTACATATAAAACAGTTTTTGAAGGTCTAAAAATCTTAGTTTACGTTATGAAATATATCAAATGTTGAAAGATGAGATCGATGCCAAAATACGAGAAAAAATTGATTAAAATCAAAAAAAGTTGTACTCTTGTAACTTGTGTAGTTATCTGTTTAAATTGTATGTATTTGCAACCAACCGTTAAGATAATAATCACATAATTTCAGGGACATTTCATATTTATAGACAAGAAGTTCGATAATGCTTAATTCCTTTTATCTGCACATTTAGACTGCTTCTAAGAGGAGCGTTATTGCCATATTCATATATGTAGTTGTAAAATATGCGTTATTAGTTTTATTTACCTTTATATTAGTGTTTGAGGTTGGTTTGTCCATCCACTCTTCAAATACGGGCCTTACATAATAATCGTATGCATGTACATCAAAATGAAACGATAAAGGTTGTACGAACGGTGGTGCTATGAATGACCGAATCCATAAACAATATCCATTCAATATAGTTTGAAATAAAATTTGACACTCCTAAAATGTTCACATTCATCAGAATTTTGAATTTTAGTTAATGGATTCAGCCACTCCTTATATAAAGGATACTTTTTTATATGGACAAGTGAGTTTTGTCTCTGAGACAGATAATAACTATGTACATAGTATATCGTTTAGATATAGCTTTGCCGTGATTTGAATGCGGTAGATATTTTGAGCTATAGAATGTTGAGTAGGTGCGACTTGAAGATATATATATAAATATATATACAGTTAATATAAGCTTAAGCGATTTCTAGCTTGTGGTTACGCCATGTTGTGGTAATGTATGGCCATTTAAACTTAACGATTTCATAACTTAACTTCTCATCCGTGGGAGAGCCATGCTGACACATATGCTGATGCACTAATTAGGCCGACTCGTCAGAAGTGATTCGGGCTCACGGAATACTCAGCGTGAAACGGTACATGTATTGTATTTCGCAGAGTTCGTGAGAATATCGAAGGTCCTCAAAAGTGCCATTTGAGCGGCGTTGGACTGTGGCGCGGATGTTTATAGGCGGCGGTGTTCTCTTACCATATAGGAGACCCGCCTGCTCCTGCTGCTGATATCGCTTATGTGGCGTACTATATGTGTGATGGTATAATCATGTTACATAATCGTGGATCAAATGATTATTCTTAAATCATTTACAGTTTGTATCATTTCATGATATAATAGCACGATGTGGCCATGACGACCGTGAAATGGTTAATTTTATGAGGCAACCACAAGAAATAAACCACAATACACACTAAATATAAATAAACATATAAAACGTACTGAAAATGTTTATACAATATGTGCACAACTGTTTTGTAGTAATAATACTTTATAGAATATGGTTCATATTGCTAGTATTTCACATTCAGAAAAGATTTATTATAGATAGGTAGTATAGTTCTGATACTGAATTAAACAGCTAATATAGATTAGGTTGATTAGTATATTTTTGCCACTGTAATACAGTAATGTTAAACATCACATCATTTTTTTTCTTTCTTTAAACATGTCTTATTCTCATACTCTTAAAGTAATGGAAGTGCTCAAAAAAAACTTGAAATATGCTTACGTATTATTTTTGTAAACGGTCTGTGAGAAATTAATAAAACTATGATGTCATGACGCTTATCAAGTAAAGTCCATAATTATTCTAATAGGTATATCTATATATCCAATAGAAAATTATACGCCAAGCGTCTTTGGGTCATATATATATTCATATTTTATGGCTAATGTGTGCTTGAGAAGTGTTCCGCAAATTTTGTGTGTGCAAGGTACATTTTGGAAAAGGTAATGGTACACCACAAATTAAAAAAAACATGTAATTATTAATCAATATTTATTTATTAAGTACAAAAACAATGAAACAAAACCTCTCGCTCGTTCACTCATGTGAAGATATAAGTGTACCCAATTGTTTTATTACTCTTACTTATTACTTAACATAACTATAAGAACACCTTTTTTTCCGACCCACACCTATTAAAGACAGGTGTGCCGCGGAACACTACTTCAAGAGTATAGCACACACAAGGATTGATTTGATTTCATTAAAGAATTTGGAGCGGATAACAGTGGATGGAGCGGAGCTGGATAACAGTAATAAGCACGCAAAACATTGTAATAATCAATCAACTTTATAATTGCTTATTACGTAATGCCTAAATTTAGTAATATATTTTTCTTATGTTTTACTACGGAATTTCGTATAATATAAGCATGTACAGATATTTATTGTCTTGAGAAGGCTGATGAATGTAACATCGGATTTAATTGTAAGTGATTATGTAGACTAATCTTTTCATTAATGGAAAATATAATTAATTTTTTGCCGAGGCCGGGTTCTATATTTTGTATATTTGTACTCTTTCTTAAAAGAAAATTTGCTCACTTAACACTTAATATAATAATATTTAAATAAATACTAAATACTATTTTGTCACACATACAGACTGGTTTTTATATTTTCATCACAGTTTAGCGAATTTATTGCTATTTCAGATAGACACCGCCACCTTTATGTTACATAAAAAAATTACTGCAATTATAATATTGTTTACGAAACATAAATGAACGACGTTTTGATTTAGTTTCTTAACGACAGTGAGCATAGAAATGCCACTCTTAATGTTTCTATCTTTATCTTATGTTTATTAATAATTAAAGTAAGCCCATGAGATGATGGTTTGTGTTATATTGAAGGAGCATTTTCTGATACAAAAAAGCATTTGTCAATTACCTACTGCAGCTTTCGGTGTGGTTCGATTTTTTGTGAACATTCCTGTTCAGATCGCAAGTATTATAGTTATTTGCAAACCACATTAGGAAGTATTAAATAAGAATGTTCATAGATATTTGCTTAGCAAATTTAGAAGATTATCAATAATTATTGGTAATTTAAATCTTGTAAAGTCATCTCATGGGTGTTGCTTAAGAATTATCAGGATTTTTTATTTATGGTTTTGCAATTAATTAATTTTGCAAGATTTTTATATTCATTGAAGTTACAATTAAGCTTAATTTAGTCATTAGTGCAACTATTATAAGTTAATATTCAAAGGATTCATTCGTAAGTCAATGTACAAAATTCACAAGTGTTATTTATTGGTAATTAGTGTTAAGCTAAACTCTTTCTTATTAAAAATTATGTTCTTTACAATAATTGTGTTTTATCCTTCCATCTCCTTGTGAAATAATTTAATAAAGTTAATTCACAAGTATATATTTTGGTTTAATATTAATTTCTTCTTATAGACCAGAAGGGTATGTAATTTATATAAAAAAATCCGCAAATACGCGATGTATTGCTTTAACTGCTTGTGAGCTGTTGACAGAGTTAGAAAAGGGGGCTGTGTCAAGTTTAAGCCACGAGGCTCACCTAGCATAAGCGGTCCTCTGCCCATGGACATCCCTAGCCCTTGCAGAGCCGCAGGTGCGTTGCCGGCCTTTAAAGTATATGTATTCTCAAGTCGTATTGGTTTGGAAATACCCGTGCTGATAGCTGATTCCACAAGGAAGTGGTGCGTGGCACAAAATGTCTAAAAATGTTCAGTTTTATTTCGACCAAATATGATGTCACCTAACTGCTAGTATTGCCTGTTTTGATTTTGTATGTATTATCCCTCAAGTATTAACGTTTCTGCAGGTAGTAAACGGAGGGAAATTATGAATCTAAGTACCTAAAGGTTCGCTAAAAATTTCCTCAGGTTCCATTTTTCTCCTCTATACAGTGTCAAAAATGATACTCCCATTATTGAGAAGGGAATCTCCCTTCTAAATAAAAGCCCATCAATGCATGAATTACTACATGGTAATGTAGCTTTATATAATACTATTATGAAATATGATTTAGAATGGACAGAAATGGATGTGATTCTAAAGACCACATAAACCATCAAATTTGTAATTATTGACGTTTTTTTCATACAATAGCTTTAATGATCAAAATATAGATTCACTTATCTCCTTGTGACGTGAAGACTTGAATCGAACTCTTAACATAATAACGTTCAAACTTGTATGTTGATTTTAATCGGTATTTTCATCAAACGTAAAAAAATTAACATACAATTTGATCGGGGCCAGCCAGTGCCAGCTTATTCCTAAACGAAACTGCTTTTAATTCCTAAACGAAACTGCTTTTAGAATAGAATATTTTCAACGGGACAGTCTTCTATTTGACACTTGACAGTCGAAGTTTCGGTATTGATGCGTTAGGCAGAGTGTATTGTTTGTAATTCATATGATCTCGTATAGAACTTATTTGTAAATAATTTCCTAATAATATTAAATGATATCTTCATTTATTATGGAAAAACATCTTTAACAAATGTTTAAATAATGTCGACTGTACTTTTGGCCGTAATTGCAGTGATATTGTGTATACTTTTCCGAATTTTGAATGTGAATAGTCAACCACACAAACCTCTCATTTATGGACGAGATAAAAATTTCATCGAAAATATTCTTTTTATCGCTCCATTTTTGAGTGAACCGTAAGTTTTTATAGAAATATATTGATAGGAATGCTCACTGCCAACATATGAAAATAAAAATTATTTACTATATCTTACATCAAAATTTCATTTGATAAATTGAATAAACTTATTTAATACCAATGTAAGAAATTATATTTAAACGTTCCATACTCGCCGTTTATAACCAATTGAATATTCAGAACTTTAGTCTTAAATATTATTCCATTAATAATCTATATATACCAAATAAATTGTTAAGGCATACTGTCAAGTTAATAATCCATATTTATCCTATATTTAATAAGTGTAGTTATGCTTGTGTTTAACTTACTAGTGAATTTTTATGTCCCAAAATCTAATTTTTTGTAAATGTTTTATTTTCTGTACTACATTTGTTGTATTACAATATAAAATGAATTCCTCTGAAATATGTCATCTTAATTGGTTCTAGTTACATTCCAACAAGACTATGGGGATTCAGTGGACATGTCCAAACTATTTTGCATAGTCTAATTGGTAGAGTCCGCTGTCCTTGGCCTATTGGTGCCAGAATATCTTTGGTCCTACCTGACCGCTCCACTCTTACATATGACTTATATGAACCTGTTGGAGCAGAACATGAAGGTAAAGTGACTGTAATGTATTATTTGTCTGTTACAATGTGATATTTTTAATTACAGTTTGCCAGTAGATAAAAAATTTCTTCTCTTTAGATTGTAATTATTTATTTAAAGTTTTAAAGAATTTAGTTATACTTCTAAAGAGTGAATAATAAAGTAATGCTATATATATATTAAATAAACCATGAAAACCTATGTATTTATTTATTTACCTATGTATTTATTGTGATTATTTACTATTTATAAAATTATGTAGATAACTTTTTTCTTTATTCAGTCAATAAAATTATTAGTTGGGTTTCTTATAGCATTCTCAAAGGCAATAATATACACAATTAAAAAATTTTAATTTTTTTTTTTCTATAGATGATGTAACTGTAGCCATTTGTCCTGGTATTGGTAACACATCGGAAAGTGTATACATACGAACGTACGTGCATTATTCGCAACGACATGGCTACAGATGTGCTGTCCTGAACCATATTGGAGCCCTTAACAGTGTTCCAGTTACTGGAGCAAGGATTTTCTCTTATGGTAGGTAACTGTTTGTAATAATACTCTTATTACTGTCTTGTCTTATTACTCTTTGACTAAAAGTTTTATAAAACGTCTTTGTAAAAACGGGTGTTCAGTATTTGGGTATTGGTGAAACTTAATGAAATGAAACAGAGTTAATTTTTGTCAATAAAAGTTATTAAAAATACAGCCTGTACTTGGTTTATTTGATTTTTATAACTATGATAGTCCAATGAAAAATATAGATAGATAAATATACATTGAGGAAGGATTTTAGAAACTTCCGTTCGTAATCTAGGACAGCGACGGCCCTACATTTGTGCTAATCGGACCTAAACCTATAAATATCGTTAATTCTTTGGTTTACCATTTCTATTTTTTGTTTTGCTGAACATTCCAAGTTTTCGCAGATTTTTTTCTGGAATAGTGCTTTTAAGTTGAGTTGAATTTTTCTATTGACTCGTATAATTATGAACTTGCTTCAATTTATGGATAAATTTATTTATTAAAAATAAATTTTTAAAAGTAGTAAAAAAATACTTATAATGATAATTTCAAATTGAAATTAAGAGATTAATTTTGATCTCAATCGGTTGTATCATTAGTGATGATGTCACGCGCGTTGTATTAAGCCTGACACGGGTATGACTCATTGCAAGAATCTATGCTTTTTCGGTATATTCATACGTAGCTACGCTTATGTAATTTTTATTAGCACTTCAATGTCATGGTCGTCATTGCTTATTTTCAATCACAATTCACACGTTTGACTCATGTATTATACATGAAATTAATATTTAATTAATAATTTTAATTAATTAAAAATTTTATTTTATTAATAATTAAAATAATATCATTTTGCTTATGATTTATTCTAGAATTGAATGTGTGGCCTGTGTATTATCAGTTAATATTAAACGTATCAAAGGCATTGATTAATTAAAAAAAAATGTTTATAAAGTAAATTCGATTTACGAACATAAAGCAGTATTTTCTTTTACTAGTCGATAAAAATCAAGTACTATTTGTCTGTTATGTCCAGTCATTGTGTATCTTAAAATTAAAGGTCATTTAAATTGATCCTGGGAATGATCATGTTTGCGTTCACGTTTTTAAGCACGTGGCTGGTGGTACTTTACTGCTCTTGTCCTAACAAGTCTGTTTAAATTTATGGAGCAATTATTTACTGATTATTACTGTTTGCCGATAATTTTCCGAAACAGATATAATGTATACATAGATTTTTTTTTGGAAACGATTGCAAACGAACCGAACGCACACCAAATCATGATACGATCTTCTAGTATTATCATAAATTTAATTATAATGACATACGCTATACTTATATAAAATTTTCGTATAAGCAATTTTACTATTACGAAACTAACGCATACAAGGCTGGCTTTTAAAAAATACTTAAATATAATCAGATGTTCCGCTTCGTATTCCAGTGATATACCTTATTACTTTCACTCGACGATATATAAGCAATGAAATCTATGTACTTCCATATTACACAATACGTTATCTATTTATTTTTTTGCTTATCTTTTTCCATTTGTGGAATAAATTCCCTCAGCGATAGTCATACAAAGTTAAGACTCAACTGATGCCGAGGAAAATTAGTAAATGCTTACGTTATCGTTAATTAAGGTCCTTAAAAGTGCGGCTTAAGCGGCGTAAAAAGCTGGCAACACAACCAATTCGCGGACTGTGAAGCGGTTGTCCATGGGCGGTGGTGTTCTCTTACCACATAGTAGACCCACCTGCTCCGTTATCTGCTACAGAATAAAAAACGTTCTAAAAGTATAATTGCACCTATAAATATCGCACTGGATTCTATGTCTTAGGTCGGAAAATCTGTTCCTTGGCATCAGTCTTTACAGCTAGGTTAGGTCCATCAATTGCCTGTGAGGGCCATCTAGGCACGGACAAACTGGCTTCAAGGAGGCTTTATGGTAAAACTTGTTCTGTAAACAATTTTTACACTGAAACACCTCTTGTGGCTTCATGTTAACCTCACTAAGGGATAGTACAATTAGAGAAGGGAATGTATGTTCGTATCTATTTATCCTTTTATTATCGGGTTATCCGATGTGTGGGTTTATTTTAAAATTGTTTCCGGTTTAGGTCATTGAGTTACGAATTAGTTTGTAAATCAAATGTAGGCACGAAATGCCTATCAAAAAAGTTAAATATGCCTCGGCTGTTATCAATAAGGCCAAAGGTTTGTAATTAAACAACATATCAAAGAGCTCATTTGCAGGTCACACGGATGACTTCAACTACATGGTCGACAATCTCATGGAGAAATATCCAAATACAAAACTCATTCTGGTAGGATTCAGCCTCGGTGGCAATCTCATTACTAAGTACTTGGGTGAAGACAGGAAACGACCTAAGAATATTATCGGCGGGATCTCCATTTGCCAGGGATATAATGCTATCGAGTAAGTCCATTGAAACATATTTACCACTTATTGACTATTGACGTTGACGCTGAAGAGTTTTAGTGTAGAAATCTCAACAATGGATCTTCCATCAAATGTGTAGCAGACAAGTTAACTGCAAAATAAAAATATTGATTTTGTAGAGACCGTGAGATTGTCATAAAAGTGTAATGAAGAAACAATACAGTTTTAAGTTAGTAATTTTTAAAGCATTGACGCGTTTTCTGTATCATGAAATCAATATTGACTGTTTAAAAGTACTATTGTCTAAATATGCCTTAGTCTAGTAGGCACGATAGTATTTTTATATATACGTATTAATTATATATTTTAGTATACAACATATATTTTAAATGAAATTCAAGACGAAAATCCATTTTATTTCATATATTTTATTGTAAATTGTATATAGTATGTGTGTATAATATATACACATACTATATATTATATATGTTACTAAAAACACCATCGCTTCCTCGGAGAATGATATCATATGATCACGTCATGGAACAATTGATATTTATCGACTTATAATCAAAAAAATGTATTACACAATTGTGTTCTTAATACTATCGTAGTTAAATTTCATTTGTCTATTTTGTATACGGTTGAAATATTTTGATAAAATTAACGTTTTCTTCGTAATTCACAATATGTAACTATAGCTAAATCTATCCTAACGAATTCGTTTTTTAAATCGTATAAAGTTAACGGATTATTTAAATTTGGCAAATCTAGTGATTTGCATGTTAATAGCTTCAGTTAAGAGCCGTAGCTATCCCAA
This sequence comes from Delias oraia, assembly GCA_018230265.1. Lineage (NCBI taxonomy): Eukaryota > Metazoa > Arthropoda > Insecta > Lepidoptera > Pieridae > Delias > Delias oraia. The sequence continues at coordinate 27,613 of DWCF01000299.1, forward strand.
AAGGCTGGCAACGCACGCGCTGTTACAAGGGCTCAGGCGGAGGACCCGCTTATCCTAGGTGAGACTCCTGCTCGTTTGTCACCGTTATCATAAAAGCAGTTCCTAATAGTAATGAACAATAGATTGTAAACACAAAGTATAAAACATGTTCGTGAAATTAGATCTGGGCGTGTTCCTTAACAGTCTATAATTTTTGATTTTAAGGTCTTTGACTTATAGAGTAAAGCTGTATGCATTCATTTTGATTGTACCACCTCAGTGTTTAACAAATTCAATATGTCAAACACGTAATGTTGGTTATAAGAACACTATATTCTTAAACTAGCTTTTGTTCATAAGAAAGCCGATAAAATATTTTCTAGAAACCACCAAGCCTAAATCAGTGAATGTAACATTTGTTATGTTTTTAACCGTAAAAACTTTATGATTTGTTATTATAGTGCTATAATAACAAATATAATATAAGTATAAAATTTCGTCAGTCAAAATACGTACTGTAGTCTCGTCCATTTAAATTATTCATGCAATACTAGTAGTGCTATACAAAAGGGAGTCCTTCATAACCCAACCATTATAATTATGTACAATATGTTTTCTACAAACGAGTCTCACACCAATCGATAGTGGTTGTTGTGATTCATGATTGTGCGAGGCATTTCTAGAATGCTACGAATATTTAGATTTGTTTCCCTTTTCAGAACGTCATTTTAATAAAAAATACCTTATATATCTTTATTTTTTTATTCTATGCGGACAACGGAGCAGCTTGGTCTGCTATATGATAAGAGAATATGAACAACCGCGCCACATTCCGCGCTTTGGTTGTGTTGCCGGCATTTTACGCCGTTTAAACGGCACTTTTAATGGCTTTCGATATCATCACTCACTCTGAGGAACACAGTACAAGTACCGTTTCACGCTGAGTATTCTGTGAGCTATTGGTGTCACTTCGGACGAGCCGGCCCAATTTGTGCGTCAGCATATGTTTCAGCATGGCTCTCCCACGGGTGCAACAGTATTAATACACTCGCCTGACCACTGTCAAGCTCTTCCAAAGACGGAATGAATTATAAATTTAATTATAATTGTCCAAACCGGGATTCGATTACCCGATACTTCTCGCTTCATGGTACACTTTTAAAACCATTAAGCTACGAGGCTCTCTACTATATATAAAACGATTAAATTAACGTAATGTAATATAGGAATACTAAAGTCAGCTTTTTTATCAGTCCTATCCTACCCGAATAATATAAAAGCGAGCAAGGTTAACGACTTGACATTCGCTTTTAGTTTAACACATTACAAGGCCTGAACACGAATGAACTGAACACGTTGTACGTGAAATCTATATGTGAACAAAACTGCTGACGATGAACCCGTGACTATGTCTTAACGCAAATAACATTTTTTACATTTTCATTCACCACTAGTCACGTCCTTTGATACCTTATTTACCTAGGTATATAATTACTTGCGTATTTAATGCGTTATTGTTTATCAAGATAAAATGTATTTTTTTTATTAATTTTTCTTACACTATATCGCTAATTTAGGTACTTAGTGTAAATGTTTTAACTGTAAAATTACAATGTAGCGATTGTTGTAAAAGAGTGTGATGCATACAGTAAAAAATCAAACTTTAAAATAAAAGCCGCAAATACGAATTTCAACCTTACATACGATAATAATTCTAATAACGGTACTATTAATATTATTATTTAGATTTAGACAAATGTAATACGATTTGTAGTATTAACAAGTCAATAACGTTTACTTGACATACTCAATTATATTATTGCCAAGTGTACTTGACATGGTATCTTACTGTACTATACCTAATTTATACCTATAGTAGTATGTACCACATTCCCGACCCTCCTCGGGGTTCCTATAATTAATAATACAGTATATAAAGATCGTGACAAAATTCTACTTTCTGTTCATGCTAGATAGTAGATTCATAAATCTCTTAAAAATATATTGATAGCCTCCTTTTTGATTTTTTTTTGCATAAAAATGCTTTTGCCGAGGCGCTATTACCAAGCGGTTAATATATATTTAGTACCATGTCACGTCAGGTCACCCGTGGGAGAGCCGTGCTGAAGCATATGCTGACGCACTATTGGGCCGGCTCGTCCGAAGTGATATCACGGGCTCACAGAATACTCAGCGTGAAACAGTACTTGTACTGTGTTTCTCAGAATGAGTGAGGATATCGGAGGCTCTTAAAAGTGCTGCTTAATCTGAAAAGCCGGCAACACAAAGAATGCACGGACTGTGGCGCGGTTGTTACTGGGCGGCGGTGTCGTCTTACCATATAGGAGTCCCACCGGTTCCGTTTTCCGCTATAGAATAATAAAAATAGTACATTCTTAGTCTTAGTTACTTTTTATTTATCATATTTTTGATAAATCTTAAAATAAATAAAATAGTAAATTTTTTTATAGAATTGATATATAAGTATTAAAAATATTAAGTTTTAAATGGTTGTATATTATTATAACTAATATATTTATATGGTTCTACTAGGAAAGCGAATAAATATAGCCAAAACGTGCACACAGAACGAGATACCTTTGTCGTTTGCGTCATATGATTAGATATATCAACATCATACGATTAAAAACATTTTAAGTGACTACACAATATAAACTCGCGTCCTACTCATGTTATTGACTGCCTTTCTTAATTATTACACGATCACTTTAGATGTAATTGTCTATAAAGCCATTTGAAATGGCAAAATATGAAAGTAAAAACTTTCGTCTTTTAATTAATCATTTGCAGCACAATGGTATACCTGCTTCAGTGGCAGAACTTCCGTCGATTCTACCTATACATAATGACAGATAACTATAGGAACATTATTACGAGACACAAAAGAATGCTACTAAGCCAGGAAATCAAAAATAAGTACAATTTGGACGAGAAGATGATCGTATCGGCTGGTACGTTGCCGGACTTAGATGAGGCTTATTCTAGGTAAGTTATTTATATGCTTGTACGTCAGAAAATTATTTCTAAAGAAAAGTTAGAGCCGCACCGGTGATGTCCTAGGAACGGTTCGTTAATAAGCAGCTAAAATGACTTTCAGCTTTATCATTTAATTTGCTGAAGCAAATGCTGACGCACTAATAGGGCTGGCTCGTCCGAAGTTATACCACGGGCTCACAGAATACTCAGCGTGTAATGGTACTTGTACTGTGTTACGCAAAGTGAGTGAGGATATTGGAGGCCCTTAAAAAGTGCATCTTAAGCGGCGGAAAAAGCCAGCAACACAACCATTGCGCGGACTTTGGCACGGTTGTTCATGGGCGGCGGTGTTCTCTTATCATATCTCCTGCTCCGTTGTCTGCTATCTCATAAAAACTTATATTAAATACCTTAGTTTGATACTAATTTACCATGATTAATTTATTTTCTATTAATTTCAGACGAGTTTACGGGTTCACATCGGTCACGGCGTTATACAAATGGAGTTCGTCAGCGTTCTATTTGGACCGCGTTAAGACGCCTATGATTTTCATCAACGCCCGTGATGACCCCATAGTACCTGACCCACTGTTAGCCATTGTCAGGGAGTTTGTTAGTAAGTTATTGTATTTCAAATTCTACACGGTCGTAAGAGACGTGATGGACGATGCAGGCAGATTGTCCGTTCCGGACGCAACCCTGTTGCTGACCACTATCCTTAGCGACGAGGTACCAACGAAAGATATTGTATTATAATGTCGTGCAAACAAGAAATTTGCCGTGAGTTCGCCCGATTTAAAAATGTTTCCCAGTGTAGGGATACAATTCTTTGTGTGACGAACTAGGAAATGAAACTACGTGTGGTCCGTGAAAATACCTAGTGCTCACCAAAAATGAAAAACATGCGACAGCATATATGTTTGTTTATCGGTCCGAATACTCAATTTTTTATAACTTTATGCCAAAAAAGGAGAAAAAATATAATAATTATGTCATGTTTCTTATATAAATGAGGTAAGGTATTTTATAACGAATTTATTTTTCCAGGTTCCTACGATAAGAAAATGTTTTTGGAGTTAGCGCATGGTGGTCATCTTGGATTTTATGAAGGGGGGTTGCTCTACGCCAATCCCGTTACTTGGCTGGACCGAGCGTTAGTGGGTCTTGTAGGTGGTCTCTTGATGGCCCATAACAAATGTTCACCCAAAGAGAATATTGACACTGATTGGTCAATATCCGATGAAGAACCAGATCTCATTACATCTACAATTTTATATAAAGATCCGTTAGATAAAACACAAACTGCATAAACTACATTCCATGTCTAATTGGTCATTTTTAACTAACGTTCCGTTTCACTAAATATGCTATTTGCATGAACTAAACTAGTTATAAAGAAAAACGACTAAACGTATTGACGAAACACTAGCGTAAATATGAAATCGTGAAATGGAACGTTCTAATGAGATTATTTTATGTACGAAAATTTAATTATGTTGCTAATGCTAAATTTTTTTTGATATATTATTGACTAATATCATCAAATAAATAACCCCAATACAGGCTTCTAAAGATTCTCATTGTCTAACAATATGTTAACTCTGGCAGGCCTAGAGTTGTACAAAATTAATTAATTTAATATTATTGTCATATAATTGAATTTTTTTTCTTTTGGATACATATTTATTAAAATTATACATTGTATTCAATTGCATTTATTTTTATTATATCTTAACTTATTTCGGTTTTCTGAATACGTGAAACGAATGACTGACCAACTTCTGTAGAAATTATATTGTTGTTAATTTAATCTTATAATTTATTCTTACTGTGTATCGAATATGATGGGGACAAATTCTCTTAACACCACCTGCCTTTGTTATTTGAACCGCAATACACAAGCCAACGGCAGTAGTTCGGTTTACTTAAATAATTTATTTTTGCTTGTTTATAAACAAGAATAACTCAGATTTAACAAATATAATGTTATTGGAACAGTTATTATATTAACATATTATTTTGTCTGGGTTGCTTGAAAGTGATTAAAAATACACTATTATACTATATATTTTTTATGTGTATGTATTATTATCATAGTTATATCGTATTTAATATGATGTACAAATAAAGCAATTATAAATAAAAAAACTTGCGCGGCAAAACTAAATTTGGTAAAGCGTAATACACTTAAATTACCGTTACTTATGATGCTATTTGTGAATATTGCTAATTGCAATAATTGTACGTATACAACATTTTTATTATTAATAGTATTTTATCAGTGCAAAATGTGTTTTAGTCATGAAACCAAAAACTGAAGTTGCAATTATTTGGTTTGGGTATTCCAAATATTTATAGTAATTCACAGAATACTCAGCGTGAAACGGTACTTGTACTATGTGTCACTGATTGAATGAGGATATCGGAGGCCCTTAGAAGTGCCGCTTAAGCGGCGCAAAAACCCGGCAACACATCTAATGCGCGAACTTTGGCGCGTTATGGGCGGCGCTGTTATCTTACCATATGGAAGACCCACCTGCTACGTTGTCCGCTATAGAATAAATAAATAATAATACCATTTTGTAATAGATCTAATGTTTCTGACCTATATTCGGTTTACTTTGGAAAACAATGATTTCTATGTATAGATTCGTAACCATGTGTTGTGGAAAATTGTATACGTTTATGATCTATGGTATTTAAGCACAATATATAGGAGTCATTGGCAAGTTTTAATTGTATATGGCTTACAAAGCACAACAGGTCAAGACGTGTCTTATAGTATTTTTAAATTGATGTAGTGTATTACTAGGCCAAGGTAGTGATATTGTGTCTAAATGCTTGTTGGTTTCCATTAAAGTATTTTTCAATTACAATGTTGGTTGTTATGATTTAAATTTGTATTTATTGATTAAAATAATTCAAATTGTCATTCCCACTTATAAACTTGTAAAATATAAATTGATATTTTTGAGTTTAAATTATGTTAATATTGTAATCATAAAAGCATACATATTTTTACTGATTTATATATAAAAATTTAATTTAGATTTGTTGTTAGTACGTTTGAGTGAAATAAAAAGTGTGTGCTAGAATATTTAATTTGGTCTTAAGCGGTCGAATTGTTTGTTACTTCAATGAACCAATGTTAATTTTTATAATGTAATTAGATATTAAAATTTCAGTTTTAAATTGTGGGATCTTTTCAAATTAAGGCCTTAACATATAGACTTGTTGAATATAGACAATTTAGTAGATAGAAATATAAGAGACGCTGGTTTAATATTTTTTCAGATTTTTAAATTATTAACCTCCAGCATGGGTATTCTGTATACACTGCAGTACTATGAGGTTTAAAAATTGAATATCTTATCATAGTAGCCGTTACGTTTCATGGTTGAAATTATATACTCTGGCGTAAAGCTGCCTATAAGTTTGTTTAACGCACTAAAACGCCCTTGTTCACATATATGACCACAAACTTCGTTAAAATCATAACTAACAGAAAACTTTACTGTTTAGTTATTATATTACGTGTATATTAACACGTCACCAACGTGACAATAATGATTGCAGGGCTGTGTTTTAATTGTGTAATAACATTGCTTCTCGTATTAATGCACTGTTCAAATATGTTTTAACTTATTTAATAAATGCAATTAAGTATTATGACTTCATTATTTTCACATTCGAATCATCTCTATAGCAATTAAATTCACAGTAGCTGTGGTTTAACGCAACCATTTTTTGAGAATTGTGCGACTTTAAAAATCCATAGGTAAAAAATTTTAAGTCTGTTTTGTTACATTTAGTACAAAGAAAGACGGTTGTAAGGATGTCGTGTGTGTGGCATCGAAGTTCTCCTTGTAGATAAAAATAATTTCACTTCAGTTACTATCTTTCCAGAATAACGTACTACTTTCATAATGCTTAAATTGCCAAATTTAGCCATTATTTTTATCACTGGTAAAATAGGCAATTATTCGATATATAGGTAATGCAATTAGAAGTGTTTACTATTTTACTAATTTCGAGAGAATTGGAGAGTGGAAAATCGTAGTACATATAAAGGTCAAATAAAATGAAATATTTTTGATAAATAAGTATATTTCTAGGTCATTAAATATAAAATTTTAAGAGACGGGTGAAGTTACGCTGCCTTAAAATTAACAAATTACAGCTATACTTAAATTATTTTGTAATTGGAATAAAATGACGTTTTAAAAATTAATGATTTTAGATATCAGTACAAAGAAACATATAAATGAGCAAATAAGAAAGGTGATATTCTATAAAGCCTTTCTAGAGATTTCGTATAACCTAATTTGAATAAATAATGAGAAATAATTGCTGAAACTTTTAAAGAAATATATAGAGAACCAACGTTATGTATATTCCAAATACAAATATCACAACATTCTTCTTAAAACTTATTTCTCTTTATACATATTAACTTAGGAAATACACATCAATATTTAAGTATTTTAGCTTTATAATATTATATATATACTTGTCATAATTTAAAATTACAATAGATATATCAGTGCCAGACCACATTAAACTTTGTAGAAACCATAAAAATATGAAAGAGCGATATAATTATACAATTTAATAAATTTTATTTAAACACCTATAATAAAAATGTCATAATATAAAATATGGCCACTGGGAGTGAACAGACTTAAAAATATTACATTTTTTAAATAGATTACAATATAATAATAAAAGACGAGTTGTATTAAACTTACGGACAAATCAATCTCACTGTTAATAAGTATTTCATCGTAATCCAAATAGATTGCAAACAAAATGCTAAAAGTATATTCTAACTACAAATATGGAACTGGTATTTTACAGTCTTTCTTTACAAATGTGTCAATCTGAGTATTATAGAATAAATTAAAGCTTTTATATTTTACAAAATATTTAGTGTCCTTATAAAATAAATCATGTAAACGCAATTAAATCGTAACTTACATTATCACATAGTCAGCGTATGGACGTCGGGTCACCTTCCATTGTGCATGCTATGTTATCTAATTTCTGTGCTAAGTGCATTTTACTTTCTAGACCTAACACAATTTGTTCTCTATACTTACTGACATAAATGTAGAGCTCTTTTAAAGCTGAAAGTGTATCAAATTCATTTAACTGTTCAACAGAAAGTTGCTGCATAGAGGTACTTAGCTCTTGGTCAGTAACTTGGGGCAATTGAGACACAGCTTGATAGAAATGGATAACCATGTCTCTATATGTTGGTAAGTCTTTTGCGAATAAAAGTTTATTTGATGGAGAATCCTTACAAAGCCGATGTTCCGACAGGGAACATGCATCCATAAATGTTTGGGCAATCACAGAAAGTGAAGAATCTACAGTTGCAGTTTTGTTTATGTCAAAGATAAAATCCGGATTTTTAATGAGATTTACCCAAAATCTTAACGGTAAACTATTAGATTTCCAAGCATGCACTACTTCTGGATTTACAATGCCATGAGCCCTTGCGGCATCATCGAATAGATCAAACAACCATTTTACAGCAGGGGGTAGAACTTCATTCACAGTTAATATAGTTCCAAAGAAATCATCTACAAATTTATGTACCGTGCCCTTTGTTGACAGTAACCGCGTGAGAAAAATTTCGGGTATCGCTTTGTGGCTATGCTCTGAATTCTTGTTTACGATATGTTGGTATTCGATTGGCTTGACTAGGTGATAGTAATGAACGTTTTGATCGGTGATATCACTTTTGTAAACACGTATGTGTGAGTTTGTACAATAAATACCAGTGCAATTTTTGCACGGGATTTTATATGGCGTGTTAAAACTATCATTTTGACGTGGTATTAGAGACATTATTGCTGATTCTTTTACACCGTAATGAGCTAAAGTATTCAATTTACGCCAGCCATTTAACGTTTTAGTTGTAACGTCTTCATCTTGAAGAGTGACATGACCACCTCTGCCGTGTCTCCACTCAAGATCAACTTCATGGACGGAGGGACGTAAGCTGAATGGCGTGTTTTTAAATAAAGCATCTAATATTTTACCTTTCACTTGGGAAATGCTATCGCAATCCAATACCTTACACTGCACTTTGTCATCAAAATCATCTTGTATTATATGTAAGGTTACTATTTGATAATCAATCTGCTCTTTAAGTAGTTTTTCTTCGGATAGAGAATATCTTGCTTCATTGGTAATGGCATCTACTACACCCTTTTCTATTTGGTGTTTTATGGCCTTAAATAATAAGAACAGTGATGATCCTGCATAATCCTTTAGATAATAATACATACAGAGTGCCATCCAATTTGTAAGCATTTTTTCCACCACGCTTTCGGTTCTCCGTAACATTAACTGAGGATGTTTATTACAAACGGATTTATCGATGAGACGCAATAAAAGAGATTTTAATATATCCGTTGCATACTCCATTTTACCCATCAAAATAATCATTAACAAAGAAGCTACATTTACTTTATCTCGAATGTTGAATGACTTTTGCGCTTCTAAAGTATCTATAAACGACAACAAGAAACATTTATTGTTTAACAGCTGTTCAAATTGAAACATTGCTGCATCATAGTTAGTCCTAGGCGTGTTAATAAATTGACGTTGAACATTTAAAATTGGATGATCGGTTACCCCGGGGAAAAATACTTTCATAACGTAATTTACATGATCGAGTGTAGGTATTCCCGAATGTTCTAGATCAGCTGCTAAATCTGACATATCTGTCTGAAGCTCTGCAAATGCTAATTTACACTCTAGCCTAACGTTACTTTCGAGGGTATCCATCTGTATTTGAATTCTTTTATATTCTCTTTCCGCTTTTGTACTGCGCCGTCTGTACATCACAAGAACTATCATAAATATTAAAACTAAAAAGAATGTCCCAGCAGCAATTGCTGCTATAGCCTCCGGTGGAAAATTATAATTTCTTAAAAGCTCATAATGAAGATATCCTATAGGGAATCTTAAATTCCTTCCAATCTTAACTACAACTAAAGGCAAATTTATGTCATTAATTTGAAATCCATTTTCATCAGTATTGGCTGGTTGAATTTCAGGAGGAGTACATAGTAGTTGTTGCATAGTCAGACTGGTAACATTACATGGCTGATTACCAATAGTAACTACAACATCAGATTCATCACTTGCCTTAATTAAATTTTCACCTTCTATAACTAAGGGGTCATGGTGGTCTTTGTAAGATTTAATTCTATTTGGAAATTGATAAATATGAGGATCATCTACATAAACCATATGTGTTCTGGGTGGATTAAAATACTTTTCTAAATCATGCATTGTTTCCACATTATCCATTATAAACCCTATTTTCATTGCAATTTGAGGAGTACTTGTTTGTGCTTTTGTGACTTGTAATATATCAGAATATTTTTTATTAATGGCTGGACTTGGACATTCCATTTGGTTTGAATTTAAAACTATACAGAAAGTAGAATTTACAGAAATATCTTCATTTGAATAATATAATTTCATTAATGGCTTCTGAATTGTGTGTAAATTAGTTCCATGAACTGTTATCATTCGTCCTCCAGACACAAAGCTTTTCAACGGTTTTATTTCCATAATTGTTGGATCAGCTGTATAATTAAAAAGGTCTCCTTTTAGTGTTCGATTTGCGTTGTCTATGCAAACTGTAATGGTATGTATCACGCGTGAAGTAATTGCTTTTGGGGTAACACATATAAGTCTACTATTTGAAGTTTGAGTCTTATTTACAGCACAGGGAAGTTCATCTAAATAGACAAACACTGATGACCCTATATTAAGATGTTGCCCTCCAATTGCCAACTGTGTACCTCCAGCAACAGGGCCCAAGGTAGGATAAACACCTTGAAGTGTTACATTTTTGTAACTAAATAATACAGATGATCCAGTATATCCTGAGTCATTTTCAACAATAACAGGTAATACAGCAGAAGAATTAGATGAACCAGTCCTGCAAGTAATGCTTACGGACACTTCAAAGTCTACTATATCACAGAGAACATCTCCAATTCGAACTTTCCCAGTTACCTCCTCAACACGCAAACCAAGATTACTGCCTTCAATGGTAAGGATGGTGCCACCTTCAGTTGGACCACTCAATGGTTTGATCATATCAATTCTTGGCTTTGGACATTCGGTTATTGGATTTTCAAGACATGTATCACTATATGAACAAGAATTTCCACACCATGTACATTGATAAATTGTATTACGTGTAATACAAAGAGAGCAGTCTGCGTGGTCTCTGTGTGAACCCAGAATTTCACATTTATATAAAGTAATTATGATAGTATCAATGTAATGTTTATGATTCCAAAACACTTTGACACTGACATTATATTCACCGACGTCCTCTTCATAGGAGTACATAGTTTTATCACATACAATAAAATGATTTGACTCTACCCTTGCTGGTAAAATCATGTTAGCTAATTCAATACTAACTATACATTGAAATCCAGTATGGCCAGGTTGTAAATGTGGCAGATTTTCAACTTCAAGCTCCAATTCTTTTGGTACATTGTTTGGCAATAAAATTGGTGTTTTGTATTGTCTTATTCTGGGACAATGTCCAATGCCATGGTTAAGTAGTTTTGTTGGATTATTTACACCAGAAATAATTGTTCTTTGGCAAAGTGAAATATCATGGGTACATTTATTATCATAAATGCACCAATTGCATGCCCATTCACTCATGATACAGGATTGACAGGTTACATGTTTAGAGCAATCATAAAAAGCAAAATTACGAGATACAAAATCTTTATTTGTTTCGGAGGAGTGAACTGATAAAGGAACATAAACATGATCTTGATTTGGAGAAATTTTAGGCCTGTGTTTTAAATCTGGTGTTGGACATGCAAGACCACTTGAAGTAACAGCTGCATCAATTGCAGGGGCATCTCCAAAAACACATTTATATTTAGCACCAAATGGCAATTCAGGTAAAGTTCTTATAATTAATTGAACTGTAGTTACTTCATTTACTGATATTCTGTCAGGTAAAATTTGTTCAAAATCAATGCATTGCTGGCCAATATACTGTGATAACCACCTAGGAGCACTTTGTGTACCTTTTTGACACATATTTTGAATTGTACAACGCTTTTCTAATGAACACCAACCACAATGAGGGTCATGTGACTCTAAACATGAAGAGCAATTGCTATAATCTGCACAATTCTCTGTAGGTATTTGAATTATTGAATTTTTGCCCAAAACATACAGTGTTTTTTGATATGCCGATAGAGTTGTATCAGACAATATTTTTTGACCAGGCAAAAGGACTTCACTTGCATATTGTAAAGACTTTTCTGCATCAATTAAAACTTTTTTAATACTGCCACTGCTTGTCCCTAAGAATGCTACACTATGTAATCCAGTTACAGACATAGCAACAGATGTAATTAAAGTATCATTCCATTGAATAACAGAAATTGTTTTAATAGGATACAGACCACTTATTTTTAAACCTACTTCACAGAAATTAAGAATGTTTCCAACAGAACCCACACTGGGACATTTACCATCTGATATCATACCTGATATGTAACCCATGTTACGTGCCTTAGTACTACCATTGAAACACATATGGACATTTTCATTAAACTTAATTTCTATTTCTTGCATTGAAAATACACAAATTGCAGATTTTGACATAGGCTCATTAGTTATTCCTTTAGATGGACTAAAAGCTGCTACAAGAATTGAGTCCCCTGGATCAATACCCAGTTGGTTAGCAAGATTGATACCAGCCTTAGCAATTTTTGCATCTTGTACAAGATTATAATTGACAATTTCATTCTTACCTTCATTAGTAACATCTTTTACATGACACTCTAATGTAACCTCCGTATAACTGTTATAATTGTCATCATTTACACAAGTCCTTGCTAATCTAGACACATATCCAAGTTCCTCATTTCCTGCGAGATGTGAATGTTTCTGAATAATTAGAAAATATGCATAATCACTTGCATTGAATCCATAAACATATTGAACTAAAAAGTTGTCTCTGTATTTAACATCTATTTGAATTGAACTTTGTGTGGAAAATGTAGATTGAGCTAGCTGGAGACTCATTAGATTTCGGCTTGATATAGCAGGTACGTCATGCCTATATTCACCATTATTTGTAAAAGTTGTTCCCACGTAGAGTGCATTAGAGCGTTCCCATGAGTTATATCTTTCAGGACCAATAAATGCATATGTAGATGCATCTGGATCATTAGCTGCAACACTTTCCGCAATAAAGTCAGGATGTGCCGACAAATCACCTAGTTTGTACAAAAAGCATGAACCCTGCGCCACGCTACCACACGCAATCACAATGCTTGACTCTTGATCTATGAGTAGTATCTTATTGACATTGTCAGTCAATGTAGTAGTTTGAATATCAGTAGCAGCGCATCCACTCGCATGGCATTTCGGATTATCTAGTTTGGGTCCCGTACTAATTACGTGTAGAGGCTTCAAATCTGGGCTCAATTGGTGAAGCCAGTTTACTGAGGCGGCGTAAACTTGACCACTTAATCTGTCTACGACCAAATGATTAAAATAGTACGTTTCATTTGAATGCATAGGATATTGAGATATAAAATCAAACCCACAAACTACTGTGCCCTGAAGCCAAAAAATTATAAGTAATATTGTCATGATAGCTGCCATGATCACATTGTAATATATCCTCACAATAATATTTTCAATTGTTTTCACAACCACTGCCGTTATTTTTCTTTCTTCAACCCATTTTACAATTTATAAAAATAATAGTTCAAGAAACACAATATCGATGCCGATGACATGTAATAAACAATAGAGTAAGAATAGTAAACAGAATTAAAAAGTAGATAAAAATATTTTACATCTATTCAAAAATCTTAAAAGTATGTATTTATGTAAAGTTACTGTAACTTTTTAACGAAGATAATTCAGAATTTTATTCTTAGTAAAATACAAATATTAGAATTAAACATTTGGAAACCAATTTTATATCGATGGGATGTTATTGAATGTATGTTGTAAGAGTTTTAAGCGGTTATTCGAACGCACCCAAGACAGTATAATTCAATTCAGATTTTATTATTTTTTAGTACTGGCAACCATATTTATTTAGTAGATTAGCTTTTCTGAAAATGGTCACACTTCAAGCGTTGTATGTGTAGTTGCTTAAGCCTTAATGTTAACTCTTATTACATGTTTGCACAAAATGGTGGTCGGACGTAAAGTGGTAAAATCTAAAACAAACGTTTTTTTCTTTTAGAATTTGTTTATTTTAAATTTGTTTTTTCGGCAATGTGCGTAGGTACAGAAATCAAAAGATTTGTAATAATGTAGTTTTGACGACGTTACGTGTTAGTATAGACTTAAGTGCCTTAGTTTTAACAGTGCAAATATTTCGCATAACAAAAGACACGAGTATTTGAAGTATATTCTTTTAAATTATTATATAGTTAGACGAAATTACTGTAATTTATATTTTAAAGTTTTTGTACGGTATTAAAAAAAAATTTAAAACCTAAAAATGATGGCTACTATGGCTGCCGGCGGACCTGGAGATCCGCACACCCAAATGAATACTTATCGAAGTTATGTTACCATGCTTGCGGATCCAGGTGCTAAGGACGAAATAAAACTTAAAGCTGCGCAAGAGCTGAGTGAAAATTTCGAGGTGAAAATATTTTTCATAAATTTTGGATTTGACTAGAGCCAGCCTACAATAAATCTTTTAAGATCAGGTCTTAATTAAAAATTATAGTGATATAAGATTTTCGGATCATGTTATGATTAAAGAGTTTCTAATCATTATAAAGTACTACACTTTTAACAACATTTTAAAGATTTTTAATATTTTTGTAGGTAATCTTAAGTTCACCTCAGTATGCTCAATTCTTGGACCATTCACTTAAAATATTTCTTAAAATATTACAAGACGGTGAACCCCATTTTATTGCCGAATATAATATACAACAGGTCAGAAAGCTTATATTAGAGATGATTCATCGTCTGCCAATTAGCGAAACTCTGAGACCATATATAAAAAATATATTAATATTAATGTTAAAACTAATGGAAATAGAAAATGAAGAAAATGTTCTGGTATGCCTTAAAATTTTCATGGAATTACACAAACAATACAGGCCTGCATATTCAGCTGATGTTGATGTGAGTTTTAGTTACTTTTTTATGTGTATAATATTATTTTTTGTTTTCATTTTAAAATCTTAATATCAAATAGTAATCTACTTTTTAAAAAGTATTTGAATATAATTAAAAATCTCTTTTAGATACATAAGTTTCTACAGTGGGTAAAAACTATTTACTCTGACTTACCCAACCATTTACCCAAGATATTTGAGCCTCGACCATCAATAAGAGTAAAGGACTTATCTGAAGTAAACATAGACCAGCTCTTGCAAGAAACATATACCACAACACCTATACATACTGAAAAGAAGCTGTTAGATGGCAGTGTAGTTACAGTAAGGAGTACTTATTCTTAGACTAAATTTTTTTACTTACCTACCACTTATTTTTTCTCTAATTTTAATTAAGGACACTTATAATTTCTAAAATATGCATGTAAGCAGAATAACAAATCAAGTTTATATATGCTAGAAAAAAAACATTAACATTATCCAAAAATTAATTTGTGTCTAAAGTTTTATTTTTAATTTTCCAGTATAACCTAATTCCCAAATCTGTGATTTCCTTAAAAGTTATACAAGAACTTCCAATTATAGTAGTTCTTATGTATCAACTCTATAAGCAGAATGTACACCAAGAAGTGAGCAATTTCATTCCACTTATTATGGACACTATTACTCTTCAACCTTCTGCAACACTTCGGTATGTAATTTATTTAATCCCAGTAGCCTGTATCAAATTAATATCTCTGCTCTCATGTTTTATTTTTATTTTGTAACTAAATTATATTTTTATCTTTTCCCTTAATAATTTATTGTTTTGTTTTTTAGCCAATCTGCAACATTCAATAAAGAGGTGTTTGTTGATTTCATGGGTGCACAAATAAAAACATTAGCTTTTTTGGCCTATATTATAAGGATTTATCAGGATACAATTGCAAATCATGCAACAATGATGGTAAAAGGGATAATTGGGCTATTAACATTGTGTCCCCCTGAGGTTGCCCATTTAAGGAAAGAGCTAGTAATTGCCACTAGACATATTTTGGCTACAGATTTAAGGCTGAGTGAGTAACATAAAAAAAGCTATTATGCTATTCTACCTACATTTACTTTTATGATAATTTATAGTTTTCTAACTAGCAACATTATGTGCTTCTTTAGATAATGTAACTTTGTTTATTTTAGAGTTTGTGCCTTACATGGAGAGATTATTTGATGAGGAAGTGTTACTTGGAGGTGGTTGGACTGTACATGAATCATTGCGACCATTAGCATATTCCACTTTAGCAGACTTGGTCCACCATGTGCGACAACACCTGCCTCTCTCTGATTTAGCCATTGCTGCACATTTGTTTTCCAAAAATGTGCATGATGAATCATTACCAACAAGGTGAAAAATTATGATTTCTACTACCGTCGTGTTTTTATTAAAATTTGTCGTTATAATTTATCTAGGTAGTTTTAGTTGTCTGTTTATTTTATTAATTATTGATTTTAAAAACTGCTTTTAGCAGGAAATTACAATACATTAAATATGAAAACTACTTATTATTATTTAGATTTTTTTTAGTATAGCGGATAACGGAGCAGGTGGGTCTCCTATTTGGAAAGAGAACACCGCCGCTCATGAACTACCAAGGCATAGTCCGCGCATTTCTTGTGTTGCCGGTTTTAAGGGCCCTCGATATCCTCACTAACTCTGCGAAACAACAAATACCGCTTCACCCTGAGTATTCCGTGAGCCCGTAGTATCGCTTCGCACGAGGCGGCCCAATTAGTGCGTCGACATATGCCTCAGCATGCCTCTCACAATAAATATTAGTGCGACAGGACATTCAAACTCCCAAAAAATACATTTAATTTAGTAGAAACCTAACAATATGGTTCTTTTCAGTATCCAAACAATGTCTTGCAAACTTCTCCTCAATTTGGTTGACTGCATTCGGCAAAGGTCTGAAAGTGAAAATGCAACCAGCACTCAACCTCAAGGACGGACGCTTCTAATGCGTATTTTAGAAGTATTTGTTCTTAAGTTTAAAACTTTGTCCAAGTTACAAATACCCGCGCTTATGGCTAAGTGGTAATTAATTTATTGTTAAATAACTCACCTTTTACACAGCAGCTCAGCAGTTTTATACAAGCCCAGTTACTTTTTTTTGTTTATACATATGTTTATTATATTGTATTTTTTTCATACCCGTGGATCAATTTTGTTGAAACAGATGGTGTAAAATAAGCATCACTATTTCAATCCCATTTTCGACTATATTCGGCAATTTTTTAAAAATAGATACCATTAGCTTTATTTGCTGATTAATGATTGTATTCCAGTAAACAGTCTTCTTTGACCATTAATGCGGCAAATGGTGCAGGCCCAAGCACAGCAACAGTAACCGCAACAACCACTGTACCTACCACCACACCTGCCTCCATAGTTGAAATTAAGATGGAAGAAGAAAAATCAACAGACATTTTGGATAATCTGAATAAAGTAGAAGAAAAGTCTAAAATTGGTTTCCCAACTTCACAAATGAGTAATTTAAATGTTGCAGATTATAGAACATTGGTAAAAACATTGGTTTGTGGTGTGAAAACTATTACTTGGGGTTGTGCATCTTGTAAGGTATGAATAACTGTTGTTTAATTTTACTTTTAATCTGCATTAAGTTTTAATATGGCAAATGCTTGAGTTGGTCAAACAGTAGATATTCAATAACAAATTGTTTGGAAGGCTTAATTTAATAATTGATCTTGAAAAACAATTCCTTAGGAATACTGAATCATTTTTTAAACCGATGATAGTGCCCTTCAGTTGGAATTGCATGACTACAATATTTCATTAACATAGTGAAGTCTGTCAGTGTTTAAAGTACATATGTGTTATTCTTTTCTTAATCCTAGATATTTTAGTTTCTTACTTATTCTTACTAAACTGTTAAAAGCTTATGTTGTTAGCTAAAAGGATATTTTCTATTTTGTAAACATTGCCTTTTATTCCGTCTGTAAAACTATTTTTTCTAAATAACCCTTCAGACAACGACAACTGCTGAAGGTACCACAACATCGACCATAACAGGACAAAAATTGTTGAGTGCACGTGAAACACTTGTGTACATTCGTTTAGTCGTCTGGGGCCTTCAGTCTTTGGACATATACACACTATCGGCGCCCCGGCCTCCGGCCCATGCGCCAGCGCAACCACACGTCCGCTCCAAAGAGGAAAAAGAAGTACTCGAACATTTTAGCGGAGTTGTGAGTATTATAAATAAAGTCTTTAATTAAATCCTGAGTGATGTTCTCCACAAATTAATCAAAATAATTATACCTTTCACTAACTTATATTATTAGTATTTATACTATAATATGTAATTGAACATTTAATTTAAATTAAATATGTATTAAGCTGTAATTTAGGCTCATTTTATTTTGTATTTGTTGCTTAAGATCAAGGTATCATAAAAGGTTGCTTAAAATAGGCAAACTTTTATAATAAATTAACGTAAGCAGCATAAAAAATTGCTATAGAAGATGTAGTATGATTATGCTGATCGTGATGTGTGTCATTGATATTTCTAATTGAGTACTGTGGTTTCAGTTCTCCATGATGAACCCTCAAACATTTCAAGAAATTTTCACAGCAACTATTTCTCACATGGTGGAAAGGATAAACAAAAACACAACACTTCAAATTATTGCCAATACCTTTCTGTCGAATCCCGCAACCTCGCCCATATTCGCTACGGTCCTTGTTGAATATCTCTTGAAGAGAATGGAAGAGATGGGGTCAAACGTGGAACGGTCTAATTTATATTTGAGGTTGTTCAAATTAGTGTTTGGCTCAGTGAGTCTATTCCCCACTGAAAATGAACAAATGTTACGACCTCATTTACATAGTATAGTGAATAAAGCGATGGATTACGCGATGACTGCAAAGGAACCTTACAATTACTTTTTACTTCTGAGGGCATTGTTTCGATCTATAGGTGGCGGCAGCCACGACTTGCTATATCAAGAATTTCTGCCTTTGCTACCCAATTTATTAGAAGGCCTTAACCGGCTTCAGAGTGGCCTTCACAAACAACACATGAAAGATTTATTCGTAGAGTTGTGTTTAACTGTTCCTGTTAGATTAAGTAGTCTCTTGCCTTACTTACCAATGCTAATGGACCCTTTAGTTTCTGCCTTAAATGGGTCTCATACATTAATATCGCAAGGGTTGAGAACTTTGGAACTCTGTGTTGATAATTTGCAGCCTGATTTCTTATACGAGCACATACAACCTGTACGCGCAGATCTTATGCAAGCACTTTGGAGAACTCTTCACAATAGCGAAGTTGCAAGAATTGCTTTTAGAGTGCTTGGGAAGTTTGGTGGTGGCAACCGGAAAATGATGATAGAACCACAAAGGTTGGAATATCGCGAAACCGATGCAACTCCACCCGCCATTATGGCCTATTTCCAGGATCAAGCCAAACCGATTGATTTCGAAGTTGATAAAGTAATAGAAACCGCATTCTCTGCGTTAAAATCCAGCACAACGGACCCCTACTACCGTCGTCAATGCTGGGAGGTTTTACGATGCTATTTAGCGGCATCGTTAAATTTAGAAGACGACAGGCCTACGCTCCAAAAGCTATTCAATCATCCCAGCTTTCTGGAAGCTAAAATTCCAGCCCAGAGTGGACCCTACTATAAATGTTCCAATTCAATTGTTCGTAACACGCACAAAACCGCTCTTACGGGAATGTTTGTAGCGGCAGCTATTAAAGAGTTGCGACAGCACGTTTTACCTACAATGGTATCTCTTGTGCGTCACTACACGTTAGTCGCAATTGCCCAAGAAGCCGGCCCGTTTGCGGGTACAGGCGGACCGAAAGAAGGTCTCGACGCTTTGGTATTAGTGGACGCAATCGCTGTAGTGATGGGCCACGAAGAGAAAGAGCTATGCAAACCTGGACATTTGGCCCTAGTACTAATGATAGAAACAGCAGCGACCGTTCTGGGTAATAAAGAGCGCGCCTGTAAACTGCCGTTGATGGAGTACCTCGCTGAAAGGATGTCCGCGCTTTGCTACGATCGCGCCTGGTACGCCAAGCTTGGTGGGTGTATAGCGGTCAAGTTTATGTTCGAGAAAATGGCGCCCGAATGGGTTTACAAGCACGTGTTTACGTTTCTAAAAGCGGTGTTGTTCGTTATGATGGATTTGACGGGAGAAGTTTCGTCGGGCGCATTAGACATGGCTATTGTGAATTTGGAGCGATTGGTCCGCGTCTGTGTGACCGGTCCGGGAGGACATGCCATTGAACTTGACGGAGAAATAGCTGCTGCAAGAACGCGGGCCTTGCATGATGTTCTGCAGGAACTCGTGTTGCAAATTACTAGTCCTCATTTGCTCGTTCGCCAACAGGTGCCTTTGCTGCATTCCTTTACTTATTGACTTATTTGCTTATTCTTTTACTTATTATGCGTCCTAAATATTCATTTTGTTTTCAGTCTATGAAGTCGTTGGAACTAATAGCTGAACTACAGAATAAATCTGTGCCAGACGTAATGGATCCACACAGAGAAGTGTTGTCAGATATTATTCCACCCAAGAAGCATTTGCTTCGACATCAACCCGCAAATGCACAAATGGGTCTAATGGATGGAACCACCTTTTGCACAACTTTAAAACCTAGATTATTTACAATAGGTATTTTATTTAATATTTATTAAAACAATATACAATTCAATTCCAATATAGAACTAACGGTGAATATTAGCTGTATAAGTCCGATATTCTACGATCACTGCCCCATGTGATCATGGTACCATGGGACCATGGGAGAGCCACCCCGAAGCTAATGCTGAAAAAGTTAATGATTAATTGTACAAGTTCTGTTTCACGCTGATATGGTGTGAACCCAGTTAAATAAAAATTAAAAAACATATCAGAACGATTTTGATATGACAGAGAATAATATATTTTTCAGACTTAAACGTTACCGAGCATAAAGTGTTTTTCCGCGAGTTATTGTCCTTATGTGAGGCGGAAGATGCGATGTTGGGAAAATTGCCGTGCTATAAGGGCGTTAATCTTATTCCGCTACGTATTTCGGCATTAAAGGCACTCGCAGCTTGTCACTACATACCAGAGAAGCACTGCCGGGAGAAAATATTCCAAGTGCTATATAAGTCACTTGAAAAGAGTGATACTGAGTTGCAACAGGTAATTTATGCTTTCTTAAATTGCAAAATCAGCACAGCTTTTATAAACACAATTCATTTGAATTCTAATTACATACGATCTGATGTACGTAATAGAGGACTATAATGAGGCACATTTTAAAAGATGTCACATTTTATTTCAGGCGGGCTTTGAATGCATGCAGAAATTTCTAGCTGGGTTCCAAATTGATATGGACATGGTTCATCCAGTTATGAGGCCTCTACTATTAACATTGGGGGATCACAGAAACCTTAGTGTCAATGGAGCAAAGAGGCTCTCCTATTTAACCCAGCTATTTCCTTCTACCTTTAGTGAGAAGCTCTGCGAACAACTCCTGCAGTTGCTAAAGAAACTGCTTGACTACTCAATTCAGACTAACAGAGGTTTGCTGCATTTGTTGTACTGAATTCTTATAAAGTATCACCATCGTTTTAGTAATCAAAATTAGAGTATAATTATATTTTCTTGTATATAATTCTTTAAAATAAAATGAGACAAGAAGGTATCGAGTTAAAATCAGTGATTACTTTTAATGGATGTATATATCTATATACTATATATCTATATATATCAAGTAAAACTAATTTGATTTAAAATAGAAAATAATCAGAATTATATTACATATTAATAAATAGATAATATAATAATATATTAATATAGAATTTTTTAATAGGTGGCAACTTTTTACAAAGTGTATCTAAAAATATGGAAAATGAACAGAAAATAATAATATTAATTGGTATTTTCCATCAAATACCGGCGGCTTCGCCGCGCTTTATTGATGTCCTTTGTCGTCTCATATTCCATACAGAAAAATCACTCATGATTGAAGCTGGTTCGCCTTTCCGAGACCCATTGGTGAAATTCTTCCTAAGGTTCGTTTCTGTCATATACGTCAAAATAATTTAATAATTTTTAGGTTGAATTTTACTTTTTATTGTAATTAAAAATTGTCTTCTTTTAATTTTTATTAGTATTCACTTTTAGTATATTTTCATATGATTTTAATTTCTGCTAGTATACAATACAAATCTGTTAAATTTACAGATATCCGAAAGAAACGCTTGACCTCATCATGAGCGACAATAATATTAAGGATCAGCAATGGAGTCGTTTTTTAGTGTTTCTTGTGAAACACGTAGACGCCGGGCCAGATTTCCGCGAGGCCCTACAAACCACAAAAAAATCCAGATTATTACAATTATTGGCTATTAACAGTGTCCAAGGGTCCAATATACCCCAAACGGATAAAATTGAAATGCAGTTTCAAGCAATCCGAGTTATATCATTACTTATTAAATTCGACAACCAATGGCTTTCCACTCAACATGACTTGATTGAATTGATAAAGCGTATTTGGTGCACTGACCAATATCATGTAAGTCTTTTATATCATAAGGATATACCGGTTTGGTTACTTCATTTATTAAGCGCTATAATGCTGTACGCTTATAATAGATTTGAATGGATTATTGATGGATGGATATGGATTATATTGTATATATAATAACCTATTATATTATATAATGGACTTGCATCCGGTAGCCATGGCGTCACGATTCGATTTGGCGACAGCTCCACCACAAAGCTCTTTGATTGAGTCAGCAGCATCGTATAATAGAATAAGTTTAGCTATATATAGTCTTATTTTCTACATTAATATTTTTTTTGTTTGGCAGGATACTCACAAAAAAGTCGAGAATGTTGAGTGCATTCACTGGAAAGAGCCCAAGCTGATAGTGAAGATATTGTTGCAGTATTTTTGTCACCATCCTTCAAACATAGATCTGCTTTTCCAGCTACTGCGAGCTTTATGTGATAGATTTATACCAGACTTCCAAGTAATTGTTAAAAAAAACCATGATATTACTTTGTTAGACAAAGATAAGAGATGAGATTAATATAAATTTTGATAGTTATGAGCACCTTTATGATATTCACAAAAAAGTTTTAATATTAGGTCCCATATATATTATAATTCTTATGTTCTTATGTACATATATATTATAATACTTAGGTTAAGTCTTGTAATTTAGACGCTAATATGTACTAAATACGAGTCGTGAAAGGCGAATTTAATGAATAAATTTTACAGTTTCTCCGAGATTTCCTAGAAAACACTGTTGCTCAGAACTACACGGTTGAGTGGAAGCGTTCGGCCTTTTTCCGTTTCGTGGAACACTTCTCAAGCGACGCGATGTCGCAAGAGTTGAAGGCTAAGGTGCTACAGATGATATTGATCCCATGTTTCGCCGTGAGCTTCGAAAAGGGCCAGAAAATCGTAGGCGGGCCACCTGCCCCTTACCAGGATAATCCCGATAATGTAGTCTCAGTGTTTATCAATAATGTAAGTCTCAGATTTTATACAAGTTTATATGATAAATATGATTTTTCAATGAATTCTAAAGATAACTTCCTATGTTTTAGAAGTCATCTTATTTGTGTGCCTTTATCAATCTGCCTTGCTTAAAAAAAAAAAAATTATACTTTTTTAAGCACCGCTCACATGAATTTAAGTATAAGTATAAAGCGGAGTTGGTAAAATATAACACAAAAAATAAAGGTTAGAAGTCGAGTCTATGAATGTTTATTATTTATGCGTAGCATGCCTAATATTTATAAATGAAGGTCTCTTA
>DWCF01000300.1:0-51576 GCA_018230265.1 Delias oraia
TTTTTTTTCTTAAATATTACTTATTAGTGAATTCAAGATTTTGCGTTTCCACTTCTAAATAGAAGTCCATTTGGTCTACTTATATTTTCGTCAATAAAGTATCAAACGAACCACTACAAAATGTATTTTTTTTATTCTTACTTTACGTTTTCAGGATATTCAAAGAATAGATGAGGGAGGCAAGAGAGCTTACCCAA
Source organism: Delias oraia (assembly GCA_018230265.1). Classification (NCBI taxonomy): domain Eukaryota; kingdom Metazoa; phylum Arthropoda; class Insecta; order Lepidoptera; family Pieridae; genus Delias; species Delias oraia. Next base: position 198 of record DWCF01000300.1, read on the forward strand.
AAGAAGCAGTCCGCCTTTCTACACCAATAAATTCAGCAGCGTCGCGTGGACGTTGCCGGTCGTTTAGAGATATATAGGCTCTTTTTTGTAGGATATATGAATAATTTGTGACGAAAAAAGCCAGGAGAGAGTGATGTTTATTTTTTATGGCATTTTAAGGTGGGTTGAATTGCTTTTCTTCAAATATATGAGAAAAAAGTTCTATGTAATATTGCTTGCTTTTTTTATGAAAACGGTGGCAAACCAGCAGGAGGCTCATTTAGGATAAGCGGTCCTCCGACCATATACCTCTCTAGCTCTTGCAGAGCCGCGGATACATTTCCGGCCTTAAAGGGATAGGTACGCTCTTTTTTTAAATGTCACCCAGTCGCGTAAACGATTTTTATTTAAATTGATTGACTGTAATATTTTGAATAAACCCGTTAATAAGAAGGTTGATGCAAAACCGCTTAGCTAGTGTATAAATTTCAGTCAGTTTATTAGCAAAGTTGTGGCACTACACCGCGTCGAGTCTAAAGTTGAAAAGTTTAATTGCTTGCGTCGCGTTCATTATAATTAAATATTCAATAAAGTTCTTAATTAGGAGAGCTTTTTAATTACGAATTAATAATTTAAAACGCTTCTGTAACTTATCTGTCTAATGCAGGGTCCCTCAAAGTTAACACTTTTCGTACCCCTTTTAATGTTCTAAGAGACGGCGGACCCCTAGACTCCTCCTCTTAAGGAAATAATAAAATTGTCTGTTAAAAGTAAGATCATCATCGAAATCGAGGCAGTATACAAAGGTTCCTGAATCATCTCGATGTTTATCGTTATGTGCCGTGCACAATCTCTAAGTAGAATTACCTTCCTGCAGAGATGTTTTCAAACCAATAGGGGACTTGCAATAAAAGAGCGCACTTATCTCTTAAGCACCGACGACGCACCCGCTTTCTTGCAATGGCTTGGGGTGTCCATGGGCGAAGGCTTATCCTAGTGAGCCTCATGCTCGTTTAACACAGTTTTCATAAAAAATAATAATAATGATATGATACAAATAGTAATATAATCTTTGTGACATTTATATGATAGGTGATTATTTTCGTAAATATAGTTATTTTAAGAGTAATTTTGGACAATTTTAACCTCAATTCTGTATCAGCATCGAGTATTCGGTATTTTGAATTTGTCGTGTGTGAAAAACCACTCCGCATAAGTCTTCCACTCATTCAGCCACCATTACGTAAATCTTGCCGCGTACCCGCATATCGAAAGCCGAACCCCTAGAGGGTCGCATGTCTCTTTTTGAGAAGCCCTGGTCTAATTTATTTTTTATATTTTATATTATTTTATAAATACAAAGACTGGATTTATTTTTTAATATGAAATTCAGATATTACATATTATTCTTGACTTATAAGTAAAATTTTGTTAAAACTATTTGTAAGTAATTTTTTTTTCTATGGCCGACAACGCAGCAGGTAGGTGTTGATATGCATCACAATCCGCAATTGTGGTGCCGGCTTTTGACGCCGTTGCAGCGGGGTAAACTAACGGTCCTGTATCCTCACTCAGAGTAACTTTCGGTAAGAGCCGGTTCAATTAGTCCAAGGATTGAACTTAAGTTTACGCCGTTTCCAAAGCGTAGTGTAGAAGAAACGGCAACAAACTGCACCGCGCCATTTTCTCCAATAAATAGAGAGAGAAAGAGAAGAGAAGAGAATAGTTGTTAAGCCCATATGAATTTAAATTCTATATTATTTATATATGTAATATTTCTGTTACTTTGTTGTTGCGCGTATCTTTAGATTGTAAATAAACTTGGCGAATGTCCAAGGGGACTTGGCTATCAGATGTCGCTTTCATCTTGATACGTGACACTGTAGGGTCTCCAACCGCAACCATGTTGCTAATTATAAAGTCAGATCGAAATTTCAACAGAGCAGCGCTCGCTCAGTGGATTTATTAAATATATGTAGAAGTCATTCATTTCAGCGGCATTTCGATATATTCACTTATTTAGTGAAACTCAGTAGAAGTACAATTTGAAGTACAACTACTATTTCACGCTGAGTATTCTGTGAGCGCGTGGTATCACTTCGGACGAGCCGGTCCAATTAGAGCGTCCACATATGCTTCAGCATGTCTCCCGCAGGTGCGATAGTATTAGGACACTCGCCCGGCCATTTTCAAGCCCTTCCAGATACCGAATAAATTATAAATTAAATTCAAAATTCATAAGTGTCCGGACCGGGATTCGAAACCCGATACCTCTCCCTTCGTGGTAGACATGTAGCTACAAGGCACCCTATTGACACTTAATGACATTTTAAAATTATATTTTTATTAATTTGCAATATCATTATAAATGAAAGCCTTTTTGGTTTTGTTGCAGGCTTAAAACCGCTTAAATTAACGTAATAGGCTTCTGAGACGGTTGTTCGCTTTATAATAAAAAACAAACGACCACCATACGTATTATATCTTTTTTAAAACCCTACAACACATTTGCTAATAACGTATCAATATATAATAAGGTTTGATTTAAGTTCATTTAAGTTGACTTTACTTAAGTTTTGGCTAAGAAATATAAATACAATGCATAAAAAGAGGGCGCTCGGGTGTACGCCGCACGCAGAAGGCGGGGCGCCCCCTTGCTTTCCGACTACCTTGTAATGAACGTGTTTAGAACCAAAACAAACGTGTCGTCATTTGATTAATCCCTGATGAGCTACACAGGAAAACATTGGCTTTAGTTGGCCGTTTACAGGGATATAGAGTGAATATCGGTTTATTAGATATCGCTACCGGATTCGCTAAGATGATGGAAAATGGAGCAGACGGTTCTTTTATATGGGAATAGAACCGCCGGCCATTGACAAGTGCGCCACAGTCCGCACATTTGCTGTTTTGCCAGCTTTTTACGCCGCTTAAGCGGCACTTTTAAGGGCCTCCGATATCCTCACTTACTCAACGAAACATAATCTTCCGTAACACCGATTCACGTTGAGTATTCTGTGAGTCCGTGGTATCACTTCGGACGCCGGCCCAATTAGTACGTCCACATTTGCTTCAAAATGACTCTCCCACGGGTGAAAAAAAAATGTATATATGAGGATATCCTCATTCACTCTGCGAAACACAGTACAAGTACCGTTTCACGCTGAGTATTCTGTGCAGCATTTACGATTCAATAATATACCAAGCTTAGGGCAGTGTATTCACTAGTTTTATATGATTGGAGATTTTGTCATGTTTGAGAAATCTTTGTTTTAATTAAAGTATGAATTGTACCTTTGCAGGTACATTTATAACCCCAAAAGAGAGTAAAAAATAATTTTCTACTCCAGTACGACGTGTAATAATCCGTAAATGTCAATTTGAACTTTAATACAAAACCGTTAAGTTCAAATGTGTTCTGGAAGTGGTAATTTAGAGAAGTAGTAACGAACTTAGGGGAAATATTTCTTGAAACTTATTTAAATTATTAATAATATTAAACGAGATGTGTTCAACCAACGGATTCCATAGCAAATTTGTCACTAAACTTTCACATCATATGAATTTCCGATTCCTCTTCATCAGCAGGTGTAATAAGAGTGCACACGCCCTAATAATGCATAAATCAATATCGGAAGGGAAGCAACTGGTTATAACGGATCATCGTTTGAGATTCGCGTTGCATTTTCAGTGTATTTTGTGGGATTTAACGATGTTAGCTTCGTAACCTGCGCTTTGAGGCCGTTATTATAAAGGTGGTACCTACAGCAGTAGGTATCTACTATGTATCTATATATAATATATAGTAGATTCTTTATAGCGATTATCTCTATTTTTTATGCTATAGCGGACAACGCAGCAGGTAGGTCTCCTATATGGTAAGAGAATAACGCCGTACATGAACACCGCTACAGTCCGCGTATGGTTGTGTTGCCAGCTTTTTACTTATTGTTATAAATTTTTTGGATTTGTTAAATTATATGGAAGATTAATTTTATTATGAAAACGGTTTAAAATGAGCAGGAGGCTCCGGCCATGGACACCTCTAGCCCTTGTATAGTTGTGAATGTGTTGTCGGCCTTTAAGGGATAGGTACGCTCTGCTTTTGAAGGTCCCCATTCCTAATGGTTTGGAAATACTTCAGCAGGAAGCTGATTTCACAAAGTCGTGATGCGAGGCACAAAATACTTTTTGACTGCCCACAAAAGTTGAACCTACCTTTTTTGTATTCTATTCTCTTTTATTGTATTCTTCCAACGGAGCAGGTGAGTCTCCTATATGGTAGGAGAACACCGCCGCACATGGACAACCGCACTACAGTCCGCGCATGGTTGTGTTGCTGGCTTTTTAGCCGCTTAAGCGGCACTTTTAAGGGGTCTCCGATATCCTCACTCATTCTGCGAAACACAGTAGAAGTACCGTTTCCCACTAAATATTCTGTGAACCCGTGGTATCATTTCGGAAGAGCCGGCCCAATTGGCGCGTCAACATACGCTTCAGCATGGCTCTCCCATGGGTGAAACCTACTCAATAATCAAACTTCCTTTATTTATTGAGAGAAACAATGTTCACACCCTAAACTTGGTTATAAATAAAACCTTTATATATGTCAGATGTTAGTGGAATTTACATAGAATTAAACAATTCGCTCAAAGTCCTAATTAATTATGAAACTTTTAAACAATTTAAAACCGAAGCACAACTGTATTGGAGCCTACAGTAAACCCTTAATCCGGATCAAGGAAAAATGGATACTTTCAAACGAGTTTGCTAGGTCTCAACTGGTTTTGTTAACAAAAACATGTTAATGTAAGTTCGATTGAATAAACATGAATTTTCATACTTTTATGAAAAATCTTTTTTCGATTTTGTTCTATTTCATTGAGTGAGTGAGGTTATTGGAGAAATTATACCGCTCAAGTGGCTTAAAAGCCAGCAACACAACCAAAGCGTAGTTTGTGACATCATACTACATATATATAAAATGTTCAGTGCCTATTTGTACCGCGCCTAAATTATGGCGCCCAAATAATTCGTACCTTAATTTAACGTGGCAATGCAGATATTGTTTACAATTAATACAAATTATAACTGAAATTCCAATTATGTACGTAATAACAGAATTACGAAACGCCGCGAGGCGTATGAAATGTATATTGTGATATTCGTTTTATACTATAGCGGATGGTCTATAGGTGGGTCTCCTATATGGTAAGAGAAGAACGTCGCCCATTACCAACCGGGCCACAGTCAGCACATTGAATGTGTTGCCGGTCTTTTAAGCCACTTAAGTGGCACTTTTAAGGGTCTCCGACATCCTCACTCCCTCGGCGAAACACAGTAGAAGCACCTTTTCACGGTGAATAGTCTGCAAGCCCGTGGTATCACTTCGGACGAGCCGGCCCAATCAGTGCGTCAGTGTATGCTTCAACATGGCTTTCACACGGATGAGATAGAGCTAGTTTCAACCATATCACCTCGATGTTTATTCCACAACTGAGTGTTTTAAGGCATTTTCTTCCATGTACCATCACTGTGAAATCAGCTGCTTGCAAAGCTATTTCCAAACGATTTAGTGCCCTTTTATAAAGCGTATTTATCACTTAAAAGGCGGCAACACACATAATTAAATACACATCTCCGCTCAGGCGTACTATGAGAAATTTCGAATTCACACTTAACATTTTTGAGACACTCGCTAGGTAAATATTAACTCCAAAAATTTCAAAATTTAATTTGAACCAGGGATTGAACCTGATACCCCTCGCTTTGTAAGCTTATAAGACCAGAGATCATATCCCTAAAATTTTCAAATCAATTATCGAGTGATCGTCTTTTAAGATCGCTTAAGACTTAAATCTAAGTTTAAATGCTTCATTTTAAAGTTATAGTAGAGTTTTAGATGAAACCAGTAAAGTTGGTTTTAGGTAACTGATTTATATATTTTTTATAGTATAGCGGACAACGGAGCAGATTGGTCTCCTATATGGTAAGAGAACACCGCCGCCCATGGACAACCGCGCCACACTACGCGCATTGGTTGTGTTGATGGCTTTTTATGCCGCTTAAGGGCTCTCTATACCCTTACTCACTCTGCGAAACACAACACAAGTACCGTTTCACGCTGAGTATTCTGTGATAATTCTCTTTAAGTTGAAAAAAATGCTATTGCCTTTCGCTCTTACTTGGACTACTCCGAAATCATAGCAATAAAATTAAATATTTTAATTTTACTTATGCGTTTGAACAGTATGATACCTTTATATAAATTTAAAAGCACTAAAAATTTAACAGATCATGATGTCGTGATTATCTCGTGGTGATCGTATCCCGCCCAAGGCTATCCAATTTTTATAAATGTGTACCATAAATCTCAGTCGAATTGTTGCTTAACTTTAACTCCACAAGTGGAAAAATATTCTCATAAACCGCACACTTATAAGTCAAAGATTTAGCAAATAAATCGTATGCATCTCGATATTCTTTTGAGAATTTTCCTTGACATTCGAGTTATCAAGATCCAACTGTAAAAATCCTTTTTTCAAATGGGACCATAGAGTCACTTATAAATTGAAATATAACTGCTAACAGAGGGGAGTTAATAGGAGAGAGAGAGCGAGAGGTATTGTACCTCACAAAAAAGGCTTTATTAATACTTCCTATATATACTGATAATGTTTATTAATTTATGATATTTTGCATTACATTAATTGTTTGAGCAATCGTCATGAACAACATTTATTACGTATTGTTCCCAGTTAAACTTTAACATTTAACTTTCGATAAATTTTCCGCAATATTGCTTTGATTTGTTACAGCTTTTAAAATATAATTGCTGTGTAATTGGATGGATATGTATTAATTATATATTAGACACTGTTTGTTATAGAGCACTGACACGCCCCAATCCGTGCTTGGTTTATGTTGCCGACTTAATTTCGTTAATTTATATAAATATAAATATTGGTACTCCGATCAAACGTCGCGTACGTGGGAACCTCCAGCCCTTGCAGGGTTTTAAGGGCATATTTTATTGTGGAACTAATAATTTCATCCATGAGAGAGCCATGCTGAAACATACGCTGAAGCACTAATTGGAAGGGCTCGTCCGAAGTGAAACCACAGGCTTACAGAATACTCAGCATGAAATAGTAATTGTACTTGGAACGGTGCTTCTTCAGTGTTTCGCTGAGAGAGTGAGTATGTCGAAGGCCCTTAAAAATTCCGCATAAATGGTGTAAAAAGCCGGCATCACAACCAATGCTCGGAATATGGCGCGGTTGGTGAAGGGCGGCCGTGTTCTCTTACCCTATAGGAAACCCACCTGCTCCGTTGTCCGCTATAGAATAAAAAAATAAATATATATTTTGTAGATAGTAAATGTGTATTCTAGTTTAGATTTGTCACAAGTTCCGCGCATTTGTTACGAGATAAGACGAACAATAAATAAGTCGAGAGAGACATTTCGCGTTATGGACGATTTATGACATCGTGCCTCTGAATATGGCTTTGTTAGGGAAATTCCAACTTCCATTGCTATACAACGATCGATCAGTTATAACAGCCAGATTGAAATTCCGTCCAAATCTCTAGTAAATTATTTAATAAACATACGATATTCATCGACTATAACGTCCAACCGCTTTTTGTCCCAGCAAAGCAAAACTATACTATTTAAAATCCTTTTATATTTTCATCCGCGGGAGAGCCATGCTGAAACATATGTGGACGTACTAATTGGGCAAGTGATACCACGGGCTCACAGAATACTCAACGTGAAACGGTGTTACGGAATACTGTGTTTCGCTGAGTGAATGAGGATTGAAGGAATATTTAAGCCCACCTTTTCCGAACCTCTTCCCGGCAATTTGGCTTTGCATATTTCATACAAATTGTTCAGACTTTCTTATGCTAAATGACTGCGTGATTGACAATTTGATTTGTAATCTAATTATTTCTTAATAAATATTTATATTCCTTCTCTAACCTTAAATAAACTAAGTAGTTAAAGATATTTACAAATCAATAGGCCTCGGGGACATTTAGAAAAGAGCGTAGCTATTCCTATTAGACCAGCAACGTACCCGCGCAGCAGCAAGGGTTGGGTGTGTTCATAGGCAGAAAACCACTTATCCTAGACGAGCCTCTAGTTAAGTCTAAATAATCCCGGTAGCATAACAGTCGCTCTTAAACAAAGACAATAATAATAAATACGTTTTGTAAATTGCTACTCAATACAAATTTAACTGAATTACTCTAAGAGCCCTGGCCTTACCTTCGTCTACATTCCTCAGAGAATTAAGGAAAAAGAAGTTTTGAATCTTAACTGTTCTAATTTTGTAGTTTCTACTTATCTCTGTTATGTTGGATACAAACAAAAGAATTATAATAAAAAAATTGCAGGTTTAAAATTATCGTCGTAAAATATATCGACGGAATTAAAATGAAACAGTTTCGCTTACAATATGCATCTACGTAATTTTTTTATTATACCCTTGGAGGCAAACGAGCAGAAGGCTCACCTAGGGCAAGCGGTACTCCACCCATAGACACCCAGCCCTTGCAGAGCGGCAGGTGCGTTGCCGGCCTTACAGGAATATGTACGATTAAAGATTAAATTTAAGATTAAAGCATAAGTAAAATAAAAAATATCTTCATTTAAATAGACTTATTGCAAGAACTATTAAATCGTCGTAACAAAACAAAATTTAACGTTACGTTACAATTTACAACCTGTTTCTGAAACTAGATTTAACCAAGAACCGGTATCCAACTCGGCGTTTACTCTTTTCAAAAAAGTGTTTTTTTGAGAGCATCGTAGCTAAGTGATTTAATTAGTCTAACATGAAGCGGGAGGGTTCGAATCATATGCATATCAGGTTCGAATCCCTGTCCGGACGATTAATAATTGTAATTTAATTTATAGTTTTTTCGGTCGCTAGAAAGACTTGACAGTAGCCGGACATTGTCTTAATACTGACACACCCGACAGAGCCATGCTGAAACATATGCGGACGCGCTAATTCTTAAACTATTTCTAAAAATAATATAAATGGGAATACTCTCGCCATTTCATGATAACAATAAAAAGTATTATTTAAATCAAATTATTATTAAATTATAATTTTAAGTAACAACTATGTAAAAGAAATATATTTATTTGACATTTTTATTATAGCTGGATGGTTAAGATTGTATGATAAAACAGAGGTTAATCTACTACTAGTTGATATAAAACATTTGGTCGTTAAATGTTTTCTCATTTTATACAACGACGTCATTATAAGTCGTCAGTATCATTTCAGCTGTACGACGTCCAGTGCTGGACATAGGCCTCCCCTTCGGACTTCCATGGGGTATTTGCCATAATCGCCACGTTTGGCAGGCGGGTTGGGTTTGTTGGGTTTTAAAGTACGCGGAGCACGCTGCTGCTCGCCCTCCAGTTTATCCCACAGTCGCCTCTTACGTCACCAACGGGGAAATTATAAATAATTAATGAATTAATATAAAAACCGTATCAAAAGAGTTCAATTCAGATGAAACTATCCACGTCAGTTTAATATAGGATGCCGCATAGAATAATGCCATGTTCAGCTGTATTAATAATTAATAAAGCTTTTAGCATCCACCGCGCACCGAACTCAAATATTTGCGTAAGCGATATTGGTTCTGGACGAGGGCTGATGCTGTTGGTTTTAATTTTATTTCAATTGGATGTGTGATTACCTTACTACCGTAATTGCTTTTAGGCATTTTAATTGCAATTTTCTCTATTGTCGTTGATGTATTTCTGTAAATGTTTTATTTATCATATAGTGGATAACGGAGCAGGTAGGTCTTCTATATTTTAAGAGAACAATATCCTCACTCACTCAGCGAAACACAGTACAAGTACTGTTTCAAGCTGGTTTTCTCTGAGTCAATGGTACACACCGGACGAACCGATTCCATTAATGCACCAACGTGGCTCTCCCTGGTAACACCGTGTTAAGACATTCGCCCGGTCCCTATTCCAAAGACCCAACAAATTTTTGGTTCGTTTGGTGACTCGGACTTGGATCTCTTACTCAAGGGACTCTGTAAAGCGTAACTGCTAGGGAGAAGAGAAACAAATCGCCCTGTTCTCACATTTTGTTAGACAATTTATACGGCCACTTCGTTTAATATATTGGTGTCATTAATTTCGCAGCACCTTCTCAATGTTTCGCTACATCATTACAGCCACCTAATGCCACGATTTACTGCTTCGCTACAAAAGTGCCTTTTTATTGGATTAAGAGTGAAATTGTATTAAGATGTTGTTCTTATTACAAAGATTATTAATTATACTAAGATTTTTCGTATTAATTACTTTTTATTTTCGTACTTTATTCTGTTCATCATAGAGATATCAACACTTTAAGCATTCTATGACAATTTTTATACACTATAGTATTTTCCTTTTTTTATACTATAGCGTACAATGGAGCTGGTAGGTCTCTTATATAATAAGAGAACACCGCCGCCCGTGGACAACCGCGCCACAGTCCGCACATAGGTTGTGTTGCCGGATTTTTACGCCACTTAAGCGGCATTTTAAGGGCCTCTGATATCCTCACTCACTCAGCGAATCACAGTACAAGTATCGTTTCACAATGAGTATTCTGTGACTCCATGATATCACTTGGACGAGCCGGACCAATTAGTGCATCCGCATATGCTTCAGCATGGCTCTCCCACAGGTTTTGTCACCTGTGTTGTTTTGTTACATGAAAAACGTGCAAGTAAATATAATTTCAAAATAATGGGTTTAAGACAGTTCCTAATTTGTTAAAGACATTTGAAACATAACTTGTGAAAATGATTGCCTGCTTTACTTTCACTACTATCTACAAATTGCATCATAATCTGTCCAATGATTTGGAGTAGAGTCTCAAATAGATTTTCTTAGATACGTTTAATTCAGTTAAATAATGTTTACAGAATTTTCTAAGATGGAATGGCTGTCATATTTACGCCGCGATTTTATCTTCGTGAGGCTTTGTTAGCTTTTCCGCATTTTCGTGAAAATAAAATGGCGTTTTTCCAAACAATAGGCTGTTTGGTGGAGATTCATTACAGCGCATTGAGTAGACTTTTTTATTTTTTTTTTGTATAGCGGACAACGGTGCAGGTGGGTCTCCAATATGGTAAGAGAACACCGCCGCGCATGAACAACCGCGCCACAATCCGCGCGTTGGTTGTGTTGCCGGCTTTTTACGCCGCTTAAGCGGCACTTTTAAGGGCCTCCGATATCCTCACCCACTACACTCACTCACTCACTACTACCGTTTCACGCTGAGTATTCCACTATCTGCGTGATTCGTGGTCTTATGAGTTAACGTAGCACCATGAGTATTGGGTTCAATACCTGTTTTGAGAAGAAGTTATACGTTAGGTGGGCGAGTGTCTTAGCACTGCCTCTACCGTGGGAGAGCCACGCTGAATCATGTTAATGCACTAATTGGGCCAGCTCTTCCGGAGATATACTAAAGGCTCACAGACTACCAGCGTAAAATAATATTTTCAATTACACAATCAAAAGCCAAATCGTGACGTACTTTCAATGAAATAACATAATTTTTATTATTTTAAAACTATGCAAATATGATTTGATTTCTGTAATAAGTTTGGAATATTAATATATGGTTTCAGGCATTTTCATATGAAAATGTTATCTTTGTTTTTACTATTTATGAAATCCTAAACTAACAAAGTAAATGAAGTTTAATTTTTTAACTTCGATTGACTAATTTATTTTTTTTTGAAATGATGGCAGAAGGCTCACCTAGGATAAGCGGTTCTCCGCCTTTGAACGCCCTCATGGACAGCCCTTGCAGAACCGCGGGTGCGTTGTCGGCGTTTTCGGGATGGGTAAACTTTTTTTTGAAGGTCCCCAAATCATATTGGTTAGGAACTATCTTTACAGAAAGCTGATTCCACACAGTGGTAGTGCGCGAAACAAAATGCCGTGTACCTACTACGTATCTCTTTTTGTAACAATAACTTTACGTAGAACGAATGCGAAGCATCATAGACACTAAGTAATGTTTATAATCAGAGATCAATAAAAATCATTACATTTTTGACTTAAATAAAAATGAAATTATTTTATATTTAATTATTCATAAAGCGTAGTACTTTAACTATCACAGGGTATCAAAGTATATAATTTTCTGTTTACTTGGGATTACAAAACTGCGTAAAAAGCTGACAATGCAGATTCCGTCGTAGACCATAACAACTTAATGTTTAAAAGTGCGTACCTATAGGCTTACAACACAACGGGCCTAGAGCTAAGTGTGTCCATGGGCGGCGGACCGCTTATTCTATATGCACCTTTTGATCTATATATAAAAAATATTAGGACGATAGGTCCACTTCAGATAAGCTTGCATAAAAATCAATACCTTTTTTCTTCAATTTTACTGAGATATATGTGTCAGTTGACAGGGACTTTTATTAAACTGGAGTACATTTTTCATGTAACAAGTTTCATATTTGATGACACATAGTAACCGTTCATTCGCCATTCACCGTATCCTATTGTGTAGTGAACAAGCGATTTTACTTTTTGGCCATTCGTATGTGCATAGGTACACCTATCCTATAGGTCTGCGATGTCATGTCTGGACCATACATGAATGCTAAAAAGTCTTGTACTCGCTACACATTTCAGGTTCAAATGATTTTTTAAATATTTTTCATAATAAACAGTTATAAATACGTATTATATATCTGTTATAATTAAAATAATTACCAAGTCTGACTTATTTATTGTTTATTTAGTTACGAGGCTCCGTTGTTGAAATAGGTTGGGAATCGCTGGTATAGTACACACTCGTAAATCAGGAAATTCATAAAAAAAATTATCCTTGGCGTTCTCAATTGGAAGATAAACTGTCGTTTTAAATTTACCAGAGAAAAATAAATGCCGACTTCATAACCTCCTTTTAGAAGTTCGGTTAAATGACAGACTCCCAAAATGACTTCTTATGTATTAAAAATAATTATATTGTTGGTATATATTGTAAACATAAAAGCGCTAAGCCCGGCGAAGTTTCATAAATAATGGTCTAACTATATTAAGTTTTGTGATCCTTTTGTTTTGTTTTAGAAATTCAGTAGGTTCATAAAATAAAAGCGGTCCTCCGCCCATGGACATCCCTACCTTCAGCTAGGCCAAGTGTGCGTTGCCGGTATATAAATGATAGATACGCTCTTTTGTGAAAGTCTCCAAATTATAATATCAATTCTAAATAATAATTTTAAATTAACAGTAGGAACTCCTAAAAAAATAAAGTATTATTATGAATTATTTTTATAGAATTACCATTTTAACCCTAGCCTCAGTTAGCAAGAACAACTTTTAATACAAGCTTGGAAGCATCCTTGGATACTTTAAGACTTGCTGCTTATTAAATTTCTTGTTACATCAAACGAAACGGAATTGTCATTCCGCGAATTAATTGCTTGGAAAAAGTTCATTTAAATGTTTTTATTTTATTATTTTATCTGTCTATTTGCAAGAAATTTAGCCAAATAAAAGAAATTAACCTAAAGGACTAAACAGAGAGATGTAATAAAGCAAAGGTTAACATCAAAACTGAAGTAAAATACTATAGAAGTATTATTTAATAAATGAAATTGTTTTAGTATTATTTATGTTTCTTATCAAATTACCCTTTACACGTCTACAAATATTTCAAAATCAAAAATAGCCTCATCAATAAATTTTAGTAAGACGAACAAGCAGCAATTCAGTATATATATAGATTTCTATTAAGTTTCGTCTGTTTTCATAACAAATTGCGAAAAAATAATTAAAGCCGATGAATAATTTTTAACTAAACTTTTTTATATGGAAAAGGTGGCTAACGAGCAGGATGCTCACCAAGGATAAGCGATCCTCCGCCCATGGGTATTCCTAGCACTTGCAGGGCCGCAGGTGCGTTGCCAGCCTTTAAGAGATATTAGCACTCAGAACATTCCCCGTGATAAATGCGATAGAAAACGCTTAGCGAACCAACAAATGCGATTTAGAGGAAGACCCTATTCGAGAGTTCCCGCTCAGAGGTGGGAGCAATACTCCATATGAGGCCGAATTTGAAAAAAAATGTTCTTTATTTTATAACACTGAGTTACTATAAAATGTCTTTAACACACTGCTAAGTTGCATCAATTGCTCCAGAGACAGAACACAATTAAATACTAAATTTATATATAAACAATGGTTCTTATGGTAGAACTTTGAAGGTTTCTATCCTTAATAGAAGCCTCAGAATCCTGTAACAGTAGAATTTAAAAATGTTGAATTTAATCCCACTAAGCAATCTCAGCGTTGAATTAATGGGAAATGAGTTTACTTTTCGCGGAAGAATTAAATTGAAAATACCTTCCTGTGAATTAACGTTCCTTGCAGATTTACGCGAAGTGGGTACCTTTTTGGTTTTATAAATAAAGTGTGAAATTGTGTTTTATTGCTACACAGCAAAAACATTTTTTATGTATCATTGCATGGGATTTAGACGTTAACAGCTTCAGTCTCTAATTTTTTTTAAAATTATAGCGGACAACGTAGCAGGTTGGTCTCATATATGGTGAGAGAACACCGACACCCTTTGACAACCGCGCCACAGTCCGCGCTTTAGTAATATTGCCGGCTTTTAACGCTACTAAAGTGCCATTTTTAAGGGCCTCCGACATCCTCATTCACTTAGCGAAACACAGTACAAATACCGTTTCAATTGAGTATTCTATGATGTGTGTAATGTCCCTAATATATCTTATATAATAATAATATTTAGTTCTGGCATCTAGGCCGAGACCGTGTTGATGCATATGCCGACACGGTAACTGGTCGACAGAATACCAGTGTGAGCACTTGTGCTAGGTTTCCCTGAGCGTAGATATTGGATAGTGAGATAGTGGATTCCTATTAAGTTCGTTTAAACGGCATAAAAAGTCAGCAACATAATCAAATCGTGAAATGTGGCGAGGTTGATCATATTTAATAGCTAAATTAGTACACTTAAATAATTTATATGTCAAAACTTTGCCGGATCAGTTAGTACGCATATAAAAGAAACATTACACCGTTATTCTTACAATGGAAACCACATGTCATGCATGTTTTTGCTCGTTTGTGGGGAAAGTGAAAGAAATTGCTCTTTCGGCAACTCAATAAATTGCCAGTGTATTGTATAGAGAATGAAAAATTCCGTTTAACGTTGAGAAAATTTACACACGACTAAGTAAAAGGGTCTTAATATAATTAATAACGTATTATTTTATTCAAATTTCGGTCGCGAGCCATGAAGCATATGCTGACTCACTAATTAGACCAAATAACCCAGAGTGATACCACAGGATAACAGCATGAAAGTAGTAGTTTGTAGTTTCGCTGAAAAAGGCGTCAACACAACTAAAAGCACGGTTTGGGATGCGGTTGATATTGGGCGACGGTGGTTTTAGTGGAACCGTAGAACGCATTGCCGTCTATATGTATATACGTCCAAAGAGATACCACGGGCTCACAGAATACTCCGCGTTAGAAGCTGACAACACAACCAAAGCGCGGACAGTGGCCCGGCTGTGCACAAGCGGCTGCTTTTTCTTACCATATATGAGTCCAACTGCTCCGTTAACCGCTAAAGTTTATACCATAAAAATTATACAAACAAAAATCGATTATTTTTACGTATAAATATTGTATGATGTATTTTCAAAACGAAATAATTATTCAATATTCCAAAAAGGCGGGTGAATTCAAAAAGTCCTAATTACGTCCCTTGAATTGCTCCACAGACTAGAGTGGATTTAATTATTCGAACAAATGCCGCCCAATGAGCCCTCACTCTATCCAAAGAGATTTTATTTCAAAGAGGTTTTAATGCCCGAATTCTATTTTGCGCTTTAAGTACTTCAATATCGGCATAAAATTTGCTTTATAGTGCATTGATTTGTCGTATAAAATAGGTTTTCAATATCATATATTTTGTTTTGTAATTATTTATTTTTATTTTCTCGTGTATTCATGCTTTATATGTTTTTTTATGTATATTGTTCTGTGTATTCAACTTTACACATAACTTGATTTAGTTATTTTAATTAAACTTAGCGTTTCTACTCCTGAACTCCATATATTTATGGCCTTTTCATATCCTTTTAACGATGTGTGTCATAAAAATCGAAAACAATTCAATCATCCTTAAAAACCCTTGTTTACGAATCATCATTAATTCAATTTATCTGATCCTTTGAGTTTAAGTACACTCACTTTTATCGTGCAGAAGTGTCTTCACACTTGCACTATAAATATATTATATCAAAACAAGAGACAAAGCGTCTCTCGTGTTGATATATCTTTATTCAGAATCTTACGTCAAGGGCATTCTCAATTTGGTTGTATTTTTATATCAAATTATTTTATATAATATTTTGCTATTCTGTGAATCCCCAACGCTTGAAGTTTCTACATTAGGTGTAATTTATTTTATGAATATAAATTTTACGCATTTACCAGCGCATTTATAAACTTTGATATAATTAGATTTTTCTGCAATATGAAATGTTCAAAAGAGTGACAGAATATTTAGGACGAATTTAATTTCTACAAAAAGCAATTATTCAAGTCTGAATAAAGTTTAAAACTTAATTTTTAATTTATTGGCCTCTGGAAAGGCTCGATAGTGGCGGAGGCCTTATCTATAGTTATCTTATAATTATTAATAATATTTAATAATATTATATTCACTCATGGGAGAGCCACGCTGACGCACTAATTGGGCCGGCTCGTCCGAAGTGATACCACGGGCTTACAGAATACTCAGTGTGAAACAGTAATTATACTGTATTTCGCAGAATGAGTGAGGATATCGGAGGTCCTTAATAGTACTGCTTAAGCGGCATAAAAGGCCGGCAACACAATCATGGGCGAATTGTAGCGCGGTTGTTCATGGGCGGCGGTGTTCTCCTACCATATAGGAGACCGACCTGCTCCGTTTCCGATATATAATAAAAAAATTGGTAATTATTTCTATATTGATTGTTTTTACAGACGTCGCGTCTCGCCGTCTTCCCCGATACGCCACCTACTCCGGCCAACTTACGTAACATATTTTGTTATATTATGGCCAATTTCCACAATATCATTATAAACTATGACTTATTTGCTATTCTGATGTATGTGCTAGATTATTATCATCTTGAGAGCCGCGTAGCTAAGTGGTTTAATTAGTATACCATGAAGCGAGAGGTATCGGGTTCGAACCCCGGTCCGGACAGTTATAAATAAATTGTAATTTAGTCCGTGTCTGGAAGAGCTTGACAGTAGCCGGGCGAGTGTCTTAATACTGTGGCACTCGTGAGACAGCCACGCTGACACACTAATTAGGAGTGATACCACGGGCTCATACTCAAGTGAAACGGTAATTGTACTCTTAAACTGTTTCGCTGAGTGACTGAGGATATCGGAGGCTCTTGAAAATATCCCTTAAACAGCGTAAAAAGCCGCAAACACAACTAAAGCGCAAAGTGTGGCGCGGAGCCACCTGCTCTGTTGTCCGCTGTGCCATAAAAATATATAAAACATTACTTTGAATTATTCAACAAACTTTATCATTATAAAAAACATACGATATATCAGGCGTGAACCTAGATTACACGAAGGCTTTGTGGTACACCACACCACTCTATTTATCTACGGTTGGAACAATATAAGCTCAAAGGCTGTACGTCCGCCAGGAAACGACATTCAATCGTGGCATCACGACTGCGTGGTGTAAGTTACGGAGATTCGCTTGAAGGAACAATACTAATCATTTATTCTGGAATCAGCCACTTCAGAGATATTTATCTTTACTAGAGGTGAACTTCGTGTTTTCTTGTAGTATACGTTCGTGTTTTTTATGGTATAGATCAAGGGCCTCCGATATTATTACTCAGCGACTTACAATAAAAGTACGATTTCACGCTGGTGGTTTCTTTGAGCCCATTTGCTTCAGAATGGTTCTTCCAAGATTGTGAGAGTGATAAGACACTCGCTCGGCCACTATTAAATCCTTCCGAATATCAAATAATTAATTATATCATTAATTTTTACCGTGGATCAAACTCGTCAAATCTCGCGTTGATAGATTTAGACCACTTAGCTACAAGGCAGGTCACTAGTTTTAGTTTAAAAAATACGTAATACCGTCATTTTATAATTTAAAGTAAAAGTACCTGTAGGTTGATATTCTTCGAAGACTTGCCTTTGACTTCGAAATTGGAAATTATCCAATTTATTTCCCTCAAAAGAATAGGCTGGAATATTCCTGGCTTCCTGTTCGCTTTGAGATTCCGTATCGATTGGATTTTATAGACAGTAATGAGGTGTTCCGTCGCCTTTGCACTCAGGTAACCGGGAATAGTGTAATGACTAGGTTTCCTGGGATTATCTTGGGCTAGATTGTCAGCGGAATGTGTCTCTGATACTCATGCGCATCATTCTGGCTCTAAAAATAAATTTTAGTCAAAGAAGGCTATATATAAATAAATATCATAAACTATGGTTTTAAATTATAATAATATCGCCCCTTACTGCTAAAATATATATTTTTAATTCTGTCCTGTTTTAGCATCGACAAATACACAAGTAAGAGCGTGACAGAAAATGTAAGTCATTGTTTCAAATAGAGTATATGATGATGACGTACTCTGTACTGATATACTAATTGGGCCCGCTCTTCTGAATGGATACCAAGGGCTCACAGAATGCTCAGTGTAAAACGGTATTTTTACTGTGTTTCGTTGATTAAGTGACGATATCAGAGGCCCTTAAAAATTCCGCTTAAGCGGCGTAACAGCCGGCAACACAACCAAAGCGCGGGCTGTGGTGCGTTTGTCCACTGCGGCGTTGTTCACTTACCATTACAGCTTATCATACCAGGCATTATCAGAGATAATTTTTGGTTATATTTTCAGTATCTCATGGAAGCCAAAAATTACACCCACTGAGTTAATTTTGCAGGTTGTTCTCAGTAGGCTTAGCTTGGGACCGGTGGTAGACTCATTTTGACGACATCGAGTTGCATTATTGAATGAAAATATTTCGTTTCATTTCAATTGGAGCAAATATTGCAATAATACAAATGCATACACACCTTAATCACCTTTTCACTCATTGTATTACTGCTTAGAATTGTATAAAAAACTAATGGGAGTCGCATATAAAAACATGGCGCCAATGTATTTTAAGAATTCTCGGTGGGAATTCTTGTAGCATTGATTGTGACATTATTAATTTCTAATTACGGTAATGGTTCGAAATCTTGATACAAGAAGATGAAATAGAACAAAAAGAAAGTAAGAATGAAAGGAAACTTTTTAAGTTGAAAATCGGGACTTTTATGCGATTCATTGAGGTCAAGCGGCGTGAACAGCCGGCAACACAACAAATGCGCGGACTGTGGCGCGGTTGGTGATGGGCGGCGATGTTGTTATCATATAAGAGATCCACCTTCTCCGTGGTCCGCTATATCATGAAAAAAACAATTATATTTTGTTTAAAAAGCTGCTAGTTTTCTCGGGGTTTAAGAATGTTCTGTCGGTGTGTGGGATTTAACGCAACCGAGCTTTTAGAATTATAAGAAAACGGACTTCAAAGGAAAAAGCAATTACGTGTACGAACGCAGTACTAATTCTCACTACATTTTCATGTATTTTTTATAATATAGCGGACAATGGAGCAGATAGGTCTCCTATATGGTAAGAGATCATCGCTGCCCATGGACAACTGCGCTACACTCCGCGGATTGGTTCTAACTACATTATCCTGCAGATGTCAAAGAAAATTAAATGGTATAATATTTGGAAATAAAAAATAATTGTTTTCTTACTAGAATTTCTTATAGTAAGAGACGTTATTCCTATAAAGGAAGGATTGTTCCGTTATCTATGACGTCACAGGTGGACGAACTTTTCGCGTCAGCTGTTAGTATCACCGTAAAATCCCTTTTATGTATTTTTAAATTAAATTCTACTATTGCATTCAAATCCGATCAGTTTTTTGATTTGATGTTCTTGTTATGGTATAGCGGACAACGGAGCAGTAATGTAGTGGTAAGAGAAACTCACCGTTCATGGAAAACAACTTTTTACGCTACTTAAGCGGCATTTTATAGGGCCTCCGATATTCTCACCCAGCGAGACACAAAAGAAGCACCGTTTCAAGTACAACTAACATTTCACGCTGAGTATTCTGTGAGCCCATTGTATCACTTCAGACGAGCCTGCCCAATTGGTGCGTCAGCGTACGCTTCAGCATGGCTCTCCCACGGTTGAAGTGAGAATGTGTATTAGAAATAAATATATAATTGTCTGTTTCAGATCCGTGGAGTGCACTCAAGCTGGATTCATAATGGATTCGGAGAGGTAAGAAATCCTTTAATAGTCGTTTAATATTTATTTCTTTTGTTTAAAATACGGGAGGAAAACGAGAAGGAAGGTCACTTAGAATAAACGGCATACCGCCCATGGACACTCCTAGACTGAGGTTTAAGTTCTTTTTTTTATATTATTCGAGGCTTACCTAGGGAAAGCGGTCCTCCGCCCATGGATAAAACTTCTGTGAATCGGTAAACATTTCTTCCTTTTAATTGTAACCATAGTATAATATCTTAATTTATTTTCAAACATATTTTATTATTTTTTCATGATTGCACATCAAACAACTTGTACAAAAATTGTATTTTTTTAACTACATCCTTCATTATTTAATGCGAAAGTAGTATTTTATTAATTTATATGGACTATGGCAAGACTTAAGACTTATGCGTACCGGAAAACGCAGAGTGGAATATCTTGCTACGCGATGGAAAGACGATTTCATGAATCGCTTAAGATCGTAATAGGTGGGGGGGTCTTTGGAGGAGCCCTATGTCCAGCAGTGGACTTGATGATGATTAGTTTATTAGATAATAAAATTATAATCAAAATTAATGTATTAAATTTAAACAATTCATTAATATATTATTTTATTAAACAATATTAAAATTGAATATAAATAAATATAAGACCAATTCTAAGCGTTATTTCAGAATATAAATTTCAGAATCGAATTACAAGCAGAAACAGTATCGGATAGCAATCAAAAAATCTAACGATTCGGTTTCATAAAACTCCTATTTGTTCAGTGAGATGGAAATGTAACAATGGCGTGGTCAAAGTCGCAATTCCGATCAGACGTACGACCTTCACCTAAATACTGTAGGGCTGTCAAAAATATACACACGTGGGAGCCTATGATATCACCACTCCTATTTTATGGTACAGCGGACAACGGTGCAGGTGATTCCACAGATGGTGCGCGACACAAGATGCCTTAAAAAAACTGAATTGTGGAACGACAGACATCGAGGTCATAGATTCTGTGGAATCAGCTTTCTGCAAAGGTATTCCCAAACCAATTCCAAACCACTTGGGGACCTTCAAGAAAAACTTAAAGGCCGGCAAAAAACCCCTAGGATATGCTAGTGGTGTCCATGGGTAGAAGACCTTAGGAGAGCCTCCTGCCTGTTGGCCACCATATCTATATAAAAAAGAAAAAACGCATATCTGAGCACTCTAAATCGTTATATTTTGACACAATAAAATACTCTTTGAAAACGTCTTTTAAATCTGTGGAAACATAAATTTTAAAAATTCTTGTTGATTCTATTATTAACAATGTCATTTCTGAGTTCTTACTGAATATTAGTGTATCAGATATCTTCATATTGCTCTCAAGGATCTCTTTTCTGACTACCAGTTCCTTTGACTCCGTCTGCGTATCCAATCCATATATTGAGAGTTTTCAACAAACATTCTATGAAAAACTTATCATATTCTGTTCAAAATTGAAAAATGTATATAAACATTCAGAAAATTATGTCCTTATTCATCTTTAAAATACTTGGTAAAATCATTAAGCTTCAAAAACCGTACCTTCCTCTTAAAAGCCGGCAACGCATCCGTAGCTTAACTGGGTCTAAGGATCTTTTATAAGCAGCCGGGCTATTTATACTAAAGGAGGCTTTTTTAAATGGTAAAGCGGATGACGGAGCAGGTGGGTCTCCTATATGGTAAGAGAACACCGCCCCCCATGGGCAACCGCGCCTCAGTTCGCGTGTTGGTTGTGTTGCCAGCTTTTTATCCCGTTTAAGCGATATAATTTATCAGTACTAGTACCATATCACTCTGAGTACCCCGTGTGTGTTTCTTACTAGATTTAAAAAAAGCTAAGCAAATGAAAACTTCTAAAATGACATATAATTACTTGATTCTAATTAGAAATGCAGTAACACCAAATTTCAAACTACTCCTAACTTCAAATGAAGCCATTACGGAGTGCATTTTCTAAACTAAATTAATTCCTTCACAGAAATTCATCTGATTCAGGCGAAATGTCACATTTATAATACTCCATTTAAATGATTGCAAGTCTCAGCAAGCTCAAACAAGGTCCAAGCTTGTACAAACATATAAAAGGCACATTTGTAAATGCGTTATTGTCTTTTTATAAAGCGGACAACTGTTCAAGGGGCGACGCCCATGGACAACGGTAAAATTTGCGCTTTGTGTGACGGTTTAAGCTGCTTGAGCGTTATAAGTTGATGTACCTCCGGTATCCTCGCTCAATCAGCGAACAGTACAAGAAGTGCTTCACGCTGAGTATTCTGTGAGTCTGTGGTAACACTCCGAACAAGCCGGATCCAATTAATGCGTTAAAATCTTTGTTTAATCTTTGTTTTGGGAGCTTCGTAGCTTAATGGTTTTAAAAGTGTACCACGAAGCGAAAGGTTTCGAATCCCGGTCCGAACAAAAAAGATAATTTAATATATAATATATATATTAGTCTCTGTAAGAATTTCACTGTAGCCAGGCGAGTGTCTTGACGAGACATGATGAGCATAAGCTCGTCCGAAGTGATACCACGGGTTCACAGAATACGCAGCGTGAATTGGTAGTTGTACTTGATTCCAATGTGTTTTGCTGTATGAGAGAGGACATCGGAGACCTTTAAAAATAAACACAATTAATTTGCGAACTGTGGATGTACATGGGCGCCGGTGTTCTCTTACCATATACTAAACCCACCTGCTACGTTGTCTGTTACATCAAAAAATAAATAACTTAATTTTACATTAATGTAGAAACTATCTTGAATTACGTTTTGCTGTCTGTACCATTATGCACAGTAGAAAATGAAGCAAATTATGTTTACGCCATCTGAATAGTAAAGTACAAGAAAGTAATGGTTGATGTATTTCTTTCTTTGAGAACGTTTGTTCATGAAATATGGGCAATAATATGGAATGTTTACACAGAACAAAACACTTTCATTACGATACCCGGCTGTCTTTCATGTCATAATCATATCAGTATCAATTAAGATATTTATTTAAAGAAAATAAAATAAAATAAATTTTCTTTAAATGAGTTTGATAATTACATAGACTAGAGTCAGATAAATGTACAATATATTTAAGTAAATATCATTTATTATTATATAATTATTTAAAAAAATATCTTAATAATTTTATTAAATATTAAATTTTATTTAAAGTACAACGAAATACCTTTAATTAATTGCAAAATAACTCTTAAGCATGCACGCCATTGTCAAATTTCAAAATCACCAATGTCATCGTCCGTCAGATATAAATTCTAAATAGCTTTATGGTATAGCGGATAACGAAGTAGTTGGGTCTCTTATTTGGTAAGAGAACACATCGGGCCACAGTCCGCGTGTTGGTTGTGTTGCTGGCTTTTTACGCCACTTAAGCGGCATTTTTAAAGGCCTCCGATAGCCGCACTCACTTAGCGAAACACAGTAGAACTACCGTTTGAAGTACAAATGCCATTTCACGCCGAGTATTCTGTGACATCACGGACGAGCCGGCTCAATTAGTTCGTTAGCATGTGCTTTAGTATGGCTAAGACACTCACCCGACAAAGCCCTTCCGAAGACTGAATAAATTATTCATTTTTTATTATATAGTAACGGTGGCAGACGAGCTGGTTTACCTAGAATAAGCGGTCCTCCGCCCATGAACACCCTAACCCTTGCAGGTTCGCGAGTGCGTTGCCGTCCTAAGGCTTTATCACTAACAAACAACAGTTAATAAAATTATATACCTCTTTTATGAATGTCAGGTAACCATTTGAATCGAGGAAATCATGTCGCATTGTTCAGTTCTCAGTATAGTACAATGTTTGCGTAACTAAATTAATGTTTTAATCTATGATCACTTTCACTGTTTTGACGTGCGCACGCGCCAGCTACCGGAATTCGGGTGACAATACAATTTGAAACTTCGAGAAGTCATTAGTTTTTAATAAATCATTTGTAAATTGCCCCAAATGTTAGTTTTAACATCATCGAGAGAAGTATTGGGTTCGAATCCCGTTCCAGACGATTATAATTTAATTTATGATTTATTCGATCTCTAGTACGACTTGATGAGTGATCGGGTGTCTTAAACACTATCTTACATTGGGAGAGCCGTGTTAAATCAAATGCTAACGCACTCATTGGGTCGGCTCGTCCGAAGTGATACCATGGGCTCACAGAATACCCAGCGTGAAAAGGCAGTTATACTTGAAACGGAATTTCTAATGTGTTTCGCTGAGTTAGTGAGGATTTCCGGAAGCCCTTGAAAGTATCACGACAACACAATCAAAGCGTGGCGCGGATTGATGATGGGCGACGGTGTTCTCTTGTCATATAGACGACCCACCTGCTCCGTTGTCCGCGTCTTATGAAGGTCTTTGAAGGTAGAACAGGATGTGATATAGGCACTAACAAATTTTATACTTTTACTTTTCTTATCTTAGTTCATACATATTTCATTGCACGTTCCTATAGTGAAAGTAACTTTATCTGCAGGGATTAATTAATTTATTAACGAAGCTTTACAAAAAACAATATATTGAATATTCTGTCTCTTTCTCCCTGGTGTGCATTTCTTATTGCAAAGCGAGACAGAAGAAATCATCTAATTTTTGAAAAAAATTGAATAATAATGTTTTATATACAACCGCAAAAGAGTAAGAGAACACCGCCGCCCATCACCGACCGCGCCACAATCCGTGCTGCGGTTGTGTTGCCGGCTCTTTACGCCGCTTAATCGATATAGGGTCTTCGATATCCTCACCCATTTAGAGAAACACATTACAAGTACCGTTTCGCGCTGAGTACTGTGTCAGTATATAAATTCGTGACGTATTTTTTGACATATTATTTCGTATCATGTGTAAAAAAGTTACCCGCATGGTCCTAAGGAAGTTTCACTTTAACAAATACTTGTATCTTAATTGTTAATTAATAATATCCTATCGTAAACTCAACGTGAAATAGAAGTTTCTATTAGAATTTCACATATTGGACCGGCGCGTTTGAAGTGATACCACGGGCTCACATGAAAACCATTGCGCGGAATGTGGCGCGGTCGGTGATGGGCGACGGTGTTGTCTTACCATATAGGAGACCCACCTGCTCCGTTGTCCGCTATACCATTAAAAAATCTCACAAGTGATACGCTTGATTCATGTGCTACAAAGATCGTTTAGTTAAAACCGACTCGTAACAATTGCATAACCGTTAAGTATTGACGTCATTAATTATCATGACTAATTTGGTCAGTCATTACTCCATTCGTGTAACAATGCTTCATCAGATGTATGTGGACCGTGATTTAAAAAAAAAACTTGTTTCATGCTTTGTCGCCTGTGGGCTCTTTTTATGGAAAAAATATTTTTATAACTAAATTTATTAAGTAAAATTATTAATACCACTAGTTTTATTAAATAACTTGCTTCAGCTTTGAGAACCGTGGCTGAGTGTTTTCTTAAGTCAATCACAAAGCTAGAGGTATCGGTTTCGATCCTCGGTCCGAATAAAAATTATAATTGAATTTATAATTTATTACGTCATTGGAAGGGATTGAAGCATATTCTTCAGCATGACTGTCCCATGCGTGCGACACTATTAAGTCACTCGTTCGGCCACTGTCAAGCCCTTCCGGAGACCGAATAAATTATCAATTAAATTATAATTGTCCGGGCCGGGATTCGAACCCGATACCTCTCGCGTACACTTTTAAAACCATTAAGCTACGAGGTTTAACAAAGTTGTCTCTCTTAAGATGTATTAAAAATTACCTTCGGGAGACGTAAGAAGAGCGTTATATTATTCACCAATTAGACGATCGGAACATTAATCTTGAATCCCTTGACACAGAGTAGACCGAACCGAGCGTCGACTATGCATTATATATTTGCGAGAGAATTTCTTATGTAACCAATCAGGTAATAGTTATTTTGATGCTTCCCGGATACCTCGATCATACGTGCACTTTGATGAATAAGGATTTATAAAGTGTCAGAACACGTGTTTGCCGGATGTGATGTGACGGAGACCCTTAAAAATGTCCCTTTAGTGGCGTAAAAAGCCGGCACCACAGTAAGTGAGTAATGTGGCGCAGTTGTCCATGGGCGGCGATGTTCTCTTACTATATAGGAGACCCACCTTCTCCGTTGTCCAATATATCATAAAGAAGAACAACCCAAGATGTCAAAATTACAAAAATTCTAACGTCGCGTGCTCTGTGAATACTATTTATTGATTTTAGAACAATTAAATAATAAACAAAAAAATTACCTTACAAAACATAATTATCTCAAAAATCGTCTCACTGTTACGTCACAATAAATTTTCTTTTGTATTAAAAAAAATGCTTTATTATTTATGAAAATAATTTATTTAAGATCTGCATTTAAATGCATCTTAATACATTTAAATTAATTAGCGACCAACATAATTAAAACAAGTAAAAAGACTTTGGGAACTGCGATCGCTTTAATAATAAAATCCCTAAAGAGATAACTGAACTTACAGAAAGTAAATTCAAGCATCTTATAAAAAGTAATTTAATTACAACATTAACATAAAAGACAAAAATAGCTTATAATTATAAATAAAGCAATACCGTAAGCAATAAAGTAATACCCCGATTTACGCGAATTTGGAGATACGCGGTTTTTCATTTCGATTGCCGCGCGCATCGGCTCGCTCGCTCCGCCCTATCAGTGTTCAGTTTGAACATGTTCCGCGTACAATTAACAAAAGTGTGCAGTGCGTTTTAATTATAACCTCTCATTATGTCGTCTTATCGAATATATTAAAAAATAGATTCTCATGAAGAACGCGTTTCTGCTACATAAAGGAAAATAAAAAAAATACTAGTTTGCTAAGAGGAATTTTGCGTGAGAAGAAGAAAAACTCGTCAATCAATATTGTTACAATATATGAAGCCTTCGACGTCAAAATAACATTTTTTTTCTAAATTGTTGTTTTCCCTGGTCCCGATTAAACATTTTATATGTATTTATATGAAAAGTTGAACCCCGACTTACGAGAAATCGACTTACACGGCAATCGCTCGGACTCACCTATCGCGTAAGTCCGGGGTATTACTTTATTGTAAAGTTGGCGATAAAAAACTGAAACCCTATGATTGTCATGTTGGTTCTTCTCATACAGGTATATCTTCCCAACCAATGTTACTTTACTATTGTAAATTGACATACAGAAGTGCCCCTTAGCGGCCTGTTTGAATAAATGCTTATTTTAATTTGAATGTATCTTTAACAAAATAACTTACCATATATTCAAGACAGATTTAATAGCATTATATAACACGGAATTTACAACTAATAAAATAGCACACGAAAACAGGAATATACTTTAATGACGTCACTTCACTTTTATCGCTGCCAATAAAGAAAATATAGCTCTTTTAGTTCTTCATTTGTGCGGAGTTTGAATAGATTTTGTAGTAGTTTTTATCTTCTACGTAATCTGTTTTTTCTGGAATAGCGGACAACGGAGCAGGTGGGGCGCTTGTATGGTAAGAGAACACCGCAGCCCATGAACCACTGCACCACAGTCCGCGCATTGGTTGTGTTGGCGGCTTTTTATACGGCCTAAGCAGCACTTTTAAGAGACTGCAATATTTTCACTCACTCTGTGGAACTTAGTACAAGTACTGTTTCACCCTGAATATTCTGTGAGCCTGTGGTATCACTTCGCACGAACTGGCCCAATAAGTGCGTCAGCATCTGCTTCAGCATGGCTTACTTACGGGTGTATGTCGAATTTCATAAATTGCGTAACATATATTTTTAAGCAAATGTATGTATGTAAGCTAGTATGATGTTTCTGTATTTATCGATGTTGTCTTTATGTCAGTATGAAATGTAACTTGGATTAATTCGCGCGTATTTTGTGCCGCTGTCATACTGACCCTTAGAAAGGTTTGCTTTCCGCAGTTGCATTGATTCAGGTTAGTTTTAAGTTTCTTATTTTATTGTAATATTTGTTGACTTGTTAATTTGTAAAAATGGTTTTATATCAATTGTTTTTAACTACATATTAATTTACTCCATTTAAGTACCTCAAATTGATACCTTACATATATTTTTTCAGTTGAAATAGGAATCACACGCCAAAAAGGAGCCCAAACAAACTTATCAGCTTTGCAGATGGTACATAATTTATTCAACTAGGTTGACCATTTTTTCTTTCATCATATAGCGGACAAGAGATCCTTGATGGTAAGAGATCACCGCCACCCATGGATAGCCGCGCCACAATTCCCAAACTGGTTCTGTTGTCGGCTTTTTAATCCGTTTAAGCAGTACAACTTAACATGCCTACGTTATCTTCACTCAATCAGTGAAACGAATTACAATTACTATTTATAGTTGGTATTCTGCTAGCATTTGGTATCATTTTATACGAGTCGACCCAGTGCGTCATACTCTGTCATACGTAAGACAATGTTGAGACAGTCGCCTGGACATTATCAAAGCCTTTGAAATTAACTAGAAGTTCTATTCCAACGGGATCGAACCCTCTGCATACTACTTCACTGTACAAGACCGCAAAGCCACGAGAATAAGACTGAATTATATGATAATCTATATATAAATCGATGCAATTTTCCGATGTAAATTTATAAATCAAGAACGAGCTCACCTAGTCAAACCAATAAGGCTCTGTTTGGACTGTTTTAGTGTATGGTTTACGGAAAGTTTGCACAAAATCGATCGAGCGGTTTTTCGTATTACATTTTTTGTAACAAATGAATTCAATACGGCGGATCATTTTGTTAATGGGGATTTGTTGTCAAATTGAAACTTATACTTTGCTAAATACTCGTCGCTAGTTTTGTTTAATTATTACAAATCTTCGTTTCGCAAGTGTGGATATCGGAGGCCCTTAAAAGTATCGCTTTAGTGGCGTAAACAGCCGACAACACAACCAATGCGCGGACTGTGGTGGGGTTGTCCATCGGCGGCGGTGTTCTCTTACCACATAGGAGACCCACCTGCTCAGTTCACCGCTATATAATAAAAAATGAATATATCCAACGCTCTTCTAAAATCATGGTAACACGGCGCTGAAGGCTTGACGCGATGAAATTTTAAGCTTCCAAAAGCTATGCTGAAATGAGGGTTTTCGGGAGGAATCGTAAGGTTAATTTTAATACTTAACTACGATATCTTTGAAGGTTTTTATTAAATGATTTTAATTCGTATATTGTGTTTAATTGATAGTAAAAGTTATAAAGAGAAAGGTTCTTTAATTTTCACAACGGAGCAGAGTCCGCGATGGTTATATATCATTTCACATGGAGGCGTGGCAGTCCTAGCCTGGTTGTGTTGCCGGCTGTTTACGCCTTATAAACGGTATTAATGTTTCTCTGTTTGAGTGAGGATATCGGATGTCCTGGAAATTATAACATTAGAGCGGTGTAAGCAGCCGGCAAGTTATCCAAAGTGTGGTTTAATAAAAAAAAATGTGGTAAATACCATAAAATAGATCTGCTTACTCCGTTTCTTAACTTCTTAACTTAAGTTAAAGTTTATGGCCAGCAATGCACCCGCGGCTCTTCAAATTCAGGTGTCCATGGGCGGACAGCCGTTTATCCTAAGTGAGCCAGGAGGCTCACGAGCAACGAGCAGGAGTTCATTTGCCACCGTTTCCATAAAAAAATATTTCACGCTAGTATCCTGTGAGACCGTGGCATCACTTCGGACGAGCCGACACACTTAGAGCCTTAAAATAAACTTTGTGGCTGTTGGACTTTACATAGCATTTAAATAATAATAGAAATAAAACAAAACTGACTTTACATTTAAAAATCAAATTCATCTTTAAATAAATTCTTTTTTAGGTTTTATTAAAAGTCGGTCAAAATATTTGTATTTGGTAGCAATAATTAAAACTAGTTTTTTTTAAAACTAATATTTTGTAAAGAAAGTTCTTAATTTTCTACAATCGGTTAACATTTATCAACATGTGCTAACGGAACCCGATCACCACCTGTTCTTGGTGACGGTGTTACTTGGACCGGAACTATCGCGTACCGTCGGCAGCACAATTTAAATATTTTTCGAAACAAATAAATTTTAAAGAAAAAAATGTTATAAGACTATAAATCTACTCAAAATTATTAACTACAGTAAGCCTACAGTAATCTTTTTCTATTAATAACGTATATTCCATTTTGCGTTAGGTTTCTTACCTTGAATGGTTTCTCTTACTGTTTTTTTTGGTGTAGCGGACAACGGAGCAGATGGGTCTCTTATATGGTAAGAGAATACCACCACCCACTCCACAACCCGCTCTTTGGTTGTATTGCCAGCTTTTTACGCCGCTTAAGTGAGGTAATTTTAAGGGCCTGTGACATCCTCACTGACTCAGCGAAACAGAGTACTATATAAAATGCATCAAATATGTACTACATATTAATTATTTTTTCTAAATTTGTTATCCGTACCGATACCTCCGTACCACTGTCCCTATTGAAATAACGAGAACGAGCAGGACAACACCACTTCCTGGCTACAAAATTTAAAAGAGGGTGCCTCATACTGTCGATAAAACTTGGTGAAAGAGGTTTTGTATCATTCAACATGTGTAATGGGTTCTCTTGTTACTTTTCTGCATGGACGCAAAAATCGGTAAGGACTACTAACTACTTACTACTATGCACATTAGTCTACTTATGAAGGCATACTACTACTTAACTTACTCAGCGTGAAACGATACTTGTACTGTGTTTCACAAAGTGAGTGAGGATATCGGAGGCCTTTACATATACCGCTCTAGTGGCGTAAAAAGCCGGCAACACAACTAATGCACGGACTGTACCGCGATTGTTCATGGGCGGCGGTGTTCTATTTCCATATAGGAGACGCACCTGCTTCGTTGTCCGCTATAGAATAAAAAAGCAAATTAAGATCTGAAATTAAGGCAATTGTTATTACTTAAGATATTACATAGACAGTATATAAATTAGGAAACGCAATAAAAACTATCAGTTTAACTGAAAGCGGCTTAAGATTGTCAGTGTTTATATAAAGCGTAAAATAGGTTTGTTATTTCGCAGCAAGCACGAAGCCTGAGAGTTATGGTATAACGGTTCTGCATACAGATGGGTTAAGTCGCGGGACTACGCGATTTTTAGGTTTTTTATTTATTTCAGAGCCTTTTTCTAAAAATAGGGAGCCAAGCAAGGCTTACCAACGCCCATGGACACCTCTTACTGTCGTAGGTACGCTCTCTTTTTGGTGATTTCCAAGTCCTATTGGTTTAGAAATATCTCTGTAGGCAACTGATTCTACACAGTGGTGGTACACAGTAAAATGCCTTAACAAAGCTTTATGATCGAGTTGTACTATGGGCTCACAGACTATCAGCATGGAATTGTACTAGTTCTCTGTTTCACTTAGTGAGTGAGGTTACTGAATGTACAATAGATGTATAATGCAACACGACCAAAGTGCTGATTGCGGCTCGGTTTTGCCCATGGGCAACGCTCGTTTACTATCAGGTGACTCATCTGGCCCGTTGTCAATCATATAATAAAATTAATTAGATAACCACCTGCTCCGTTATCCGCTTTACCATAAGAAACATCGCTTACCATGAGATGAGCTTTTTTATAGTATAGTGGACAACGTAACAGGTGGGTCTCGTAAATGATAAGAGAACACCGCCGCTCATGAACAACCGCGCCACAGTCCGCGCATTGATTGTGATGCCGGATTTTTACGCTGTTTAAGCGGCACTTTTAAGGGCCTCCGATATCCTCACTCACTCTGCGAAACACAGTACAAGTATCGATTCACGCTGAGTATTCTGTGAGCAATTCTTGCTAAATTTATTTTATAAGAATTTCTCTATTACGTTAAGCGTAAATAGATGTTGGAACCTGTCTTCAAGACTTTGTTTGCGATGCTATCAAAGCCTTGATGATGCTAAAAGCTTATAATATAAGCTTCTTGCCTACCCAGTCATGTTTAGCTTTCGTGACTTGGACTGTCAAAGGTTTATAGTACTAGGAGTGAACTCAGCGCAGCCTTTATGAATATTACATTGAATACTGTTCCGTGCTTCGTATACCTTCGCAGATTATTACACTGACTTTGGACTTCCTCTGAACTTAGCAAGACTCGACCACCTGCAGTGGGACATACACCCGACCGTTACCATTTCACTCACCACTTCATAGTAATTTTTATTTTCGTATAAGTATAAATGTACATAAATCTATCATATTTTCTTTTTTATAATAGTTATATAAAATATATATATATAATATTGTTTTAAATAATTAGTAAATAGAATTTTATTATCAATTGACGTTGCTCTTTTAAAACAAAAAAACAACATTTAAAGCCGTTACTTCAGGTGCACTGATCTATTTCATTAATTGCAAAGTAACTCAAAAAATGCACGTCAATGTCAAAACTCAAAACTTTCTTATTTTGTGACCTCTTGAACTCAAAATCATCTATGTCAGTCTAAGATTATCCGTCAAAGGTAACATAACATAAACTTTAAATATTTTTTTATATATGTACCTAATAGAGTATATAATGGATGATATTTCTACATACTATTTAATAAGAACAAGTCGTACAGCTGAATTTAACCAAAACAATTTTTTCTAGTACTAGTAGAATATGCTTCTTAAGCGGCGTGAAAAGCCGGCAATGCAACCGAAGCGTTCGTCCATAGGCGGTGGTAATATTATACAATAGAGAACATCCGCTTGCTCCATTGACGTTCGGTCGCCCATGCGACTAGTTTCTCCCCACGATAGTCCAAGCCGAGGTTCGAGTCTCGCAGGAAGCGCCCTTGTGCTAATTGTGTACAATCTCGGGGAGCTTTGCTCGCCCCCAAAAGCCTGCGATAAAGCTGTCAGGACATGGTCAAATAGCAGGATAGCCATTCAAAAAAAAGCTTACTCCATTGCCTGCTACACCATAAAATAGACATTATTTTAAGCACTAAAGAACGAAGGCTAATAATTGACGCAACTTAATACAGAAAATATTTTCATTCAAGTTCTCCGCGTTTATTAAAATTTTCCATCGTAAAAATGAGAAATAGACAATACTTTAATAAAAGATGCCTTGAACGGTAAACAAGTGCGTTGAATTTCCGACAGACCTCATTTGAAGGTCGGAAACAATAGACGACAGTAGAAATTGCGCTTTCTTGGCATTCTCTGCATTCACAATCTATGTAGTTGCATTATGATTATATCGGGTTGTGTCATGACAGGTCATAATCGTTTTGGCGGGTTTGGTTGGCAAAAAAAACACGTAGAATTGACGTTTTAAAATACAGATTAAAAGTAAAAATCTTTTTTGAAATCATTATCCATTAATGTTTTATTATTTTTTGTGTGTAACCTTCAAAATAAACAAATTTTTGTTTTTCCCTTTTTTTACTCATACATCGTAGTTCGTGGACCGATATTTTCACTTTATTTATTTTATTACTTTCTGGTCGTCGTTTACCTGAGAAAATGTTTCGC
This sequence comes from Delias oraia, assembly GCA_018230265.1. NCBI lineage: Eukaryota > Metazoa > Arthropoda > Insecta > Lepidoptera > Pieridae > Delias > Delias oraia. The sequence goes on from DWCF01000300.1 coordinate 34,115, forward strand.
CACTTGTAATGAGACATACAGCTCAGCGTAATTATTTTTACACGTAATATTTGTATAATCTTTTCAATAAATAAAGCTGCTTTTTTCTTATTTGTATTATAGCTTAATGAATAAGAAACTTCTAAGCTTTCTGAGATATTTGAATGTCTTGTTCGCAGCCGAAGTGAGTCAGCGCTAAACAGTCCAACAGAGCCAGATGTATCATTAGCGACCTCGATCACCGATCCGTTGGAGGTCCAGACTCTGGAAGAAGCCAGGAGAACAATTAGGTAATATTATTAATTTAAAATACTTAAGAAAAAGTCTTAAAGCAAAAAAACACCAGTTAGAAAATTATATCTTTGTTAAAACTATATACTTGATAATTCTTAACAGTGTAATTTGAATTATCATTAAATTAATCTTAAAAATAAGTTCTAACCTTTTATTCCCGAATAAAAAGTTAAAACAAATCAAATTTTATTTGATACTATTGTTTGCAATTTGAACTTTAATAATTAATAATATGTATAAATATAGAAACATTTGTAAACACGTAAAAAAAAACAGATTTCGTCATGACTGTTTTTCTCAGGATAGGTAGTGTTCGCTAACTGTCGGTAACTTAATTTATAAAAACATTCATAAGTGGCTGTGTGCTCCTATGTGAAATAAAGATCTTTCATTTTATAAATGTAACATTATTAGCAGAATATCTCTTGGATAATGTTAACATATTTTTTTAATAAACTGACAGCCATGTCAATCATTGTGACTTGAAAGGGAATGGAAGGCTAAGACTAGAGGCTAAATATTTTAACTTAAAATATGTTTATAAAATATCGTTTTAGAATATATATCTATTGATACATGCATACAATATAATTAAAAAATATTTAATAGAGAAAACTCGTAAATAGAAGCCCTCTATTGTGGGATCATGATATATTTATTGAGAATAAATATTTAAGAGCTATATTATTGCTTGAATAACTGTAATTTTAATAATGTATTTTTGTATAAGAATTTATGGACAACATATAAATATAAAATATTATTTTAATATAAACATTAACAAATAATTCAGACTAAAACATTGGTTTGCAAGCAAACCAATATTCTTGCAAAATATGTTAGCACTATATATCTATTGTAACACAGTAAAAATACCATGTTTTGTGGCAAATAAAGATATTATTATATACTCAACTTCTAGATAGATTTTAAATTTTATTTTTATATTTAAAAATAATATATATATATATATATATATATTTTACTTTTCCAGAGATCTCCGTATGAAATATCGTGCGCAGGCGCATCAATTACTAACATGGCGCCGAGCGCATCGCACACAAGAAGAACTAGTCAATCGTCTCCAAATAGAGAAAGCCGAGCAGCTTAAAATGCTATCCAGCCAACTTCTCCTCTTCGAATCCCGTCTGGTTCGCAAACAGAAAGAGATAACAAACATAATTGCTCTTCGTGAGTCTATCATCATGAAACAGCAAAAAGTCATCGAATCTCTACAAGCCAAACTACTCGACAATGGTATTGATACCATACAACCAATCCCCGATTTCAGAGACATGCTCTTGGATTCCAACGCGGGAGACTTTGATTCCTTAAATGACTCCGATTCAGCTGTGATAATGGAAGACATGGATTCCGATTGCTGCAACCTTTCTAACCCACCACGATTCCGCACCATGAACCCAGACAGTGTCACTGTTGTCCGTTCAATCTCGGACGCAATAGACCCGAACCTCAAATACAGCGTTGCCAGACGCTCCAACGGTTTTCTCCGACGTCCGGAAATCCTCGAAACTGTCTATAGCGTCGAAGAAGAAGCCGACAACGAATCAATAAAAGCTCTCAGCGCTCAGAACAGCACGGAAAAAGATATAAAGGACGCAAATAAAACCGATGAACAGAAAACAAAAGAAAGTAGCCTCCTCGCCCAACGCAGAGATCACTTCCGCATGCGAAGTATAGTACTCACAGCTGAAGTTAAAAGCACAGACAGTGATAAGGAGAAACCTAAAGCGAATGATTCCTGGTCCTACAGCTATGTGCCAAAGAGGATGATGGCAGCAAACGAGTCTGATGAGGAAGTATCAAACGCTGAAACTGATGAAGAAGACCCGGAACCGAAGTCAACGCACGTAGTGACATACAACAGGGTTATGTCCAATCATAGGAATGTAACGAAACCGAAGGATGTCAAATATAAAAGGATAAACAAAGCGAAGTCAAAGAGTCTAGAAGAATTGAGAGGGAGATTAAAGAATTGGGTAGACAAGGGAAGCAAATTGTCCAATATCCCATTGGAGCATGCTCAAAGTTATGCTTAAACGGTTCCTTTAAAATTTCTACGAAAGTAGAATGGGTAACTGACTAACATTAAGTGTTTTGTTCCAATTATCTGAAGTAATATATTTCGATAATTACCGTAACAAAATTCAGTCTAAAGTCTCAGTCTAGACACTGTGATCTGTTAGCATGCTTGATATAAAAGATCCAATTAAATGTTTCTGAATACATTGCCAGTTAGTTTATTAGCAAGAGACTAAAACTAAGGAGAATACTATTTTATTATGTGTTTGCTTGAGTCCTTAACGCATTTCATGATTAAGAAACTCCATTTCTGCTTATTGATTCTTGTCGAGGATGTATAGTTAGTATTTTGATAGTAAATAAGGAAATTAATTATCTATTCTTGATACTCGGTCTATTGTAAATAAATTCCTATACGTTGTACCTATTAATTGAGCTTCGATGTTACAACCTCGCACAAAACAAGTTTTTGTCAAATAACACATTGTACGTAAAGGATTCGCGGGTTGACGAGAAGGACCTACGACGCAGTTTTCACCCGCGCCCGCCGCGTTGGTGGAATGGAGTTTTATTCTCAAAACTCACAAGAGCGGAGTTTTGTGCGGTACCTTCATCGCGGTGGTTGAGATTATCGCTCACAAATTTTACGATTGATTTTCGCAAGTCGGACAGTTGCAAGACGCTGTCCACTGCGGTCGTGCGCTAACCGATCGCAAAACACGCGGGAATAAACCGACGCGGTCTCGTCAGGCGCCAGTGCTGCGGGAGCAATAAACAATCGCACAGGCCGCGGGCGTAAAATGCGTTGTGCTTTAATTTTTTACATAAATTTTTGTATTCTACAAAGGCTGCAGGCTCGCCACCGCGACGGGCGCGGCTGAAAATCGCTACGTGAATCCTTAGCGTAAGGAGGTGAGGTCCAAACACCTCACTGCGAAAGGAATGTTTTTCAAATGGCAATGATGATTCGTGTCATAAAGCGCAACTGTCAATGACAGTTCCATACAAAAATTGTGTTATTATGCACCGAAACCCATGATTCAAAATTAGTATTAAATTTTCTAGTTTTGTAACGTTTTAGACTCAATAGTCTGTGAAAGTTAATTGAAGATAGCCAAAATTTAATCATCACAGAATATTTACTCACTTTTGCACTAAAATAAAATAAGTTTTACATATTCAACTATTTTAATATTGTGTACATATAACTGGAATTGAATGTTTCCCTGTGATTAAAATTAAGTAAGATAATGTAGTTTAAGTTTTAAATTTAATAAACAAAATATTTATTATCAGTGCCAATTAAAACTACTTAAAATGCATATTTAATGGTAATTGGTAAGCATTTTAGTGCCAAAAATTGTCAGTTTTCATTCACCTAATATCATTTAACCAGTAGATTTAACAATGATATTTAATTCAGAAGTAATCACAGAATATTCAGCTTGAAACGGTACTTGTACTGTGTTTTGCAGAGTAACTGAGGATATCCGAGTCCCTTAGGGTGCCGCTTAAGCGGTGTAAACATCCGGCAACACAACCAAAGCGCGGTTGTTTATGGGCGGCGTTGTCCGCAATAACAGAAAAAAAATTATTGAACAATATTACATTTAATTATTATATTTTCAAATAAATCATTTAATATTTCATCTAAAAAAATTGTCAACCTATTTAAGTCTTAAAGGCACTTAGGTCTTAAAGTAATGTTTATCGCTCTCAACTTAAGAAATCAGCTGTAAAACGACGCTCCAAATTGGTCAGTGTTCTGTCTCGTTTTTGCAACAACAATTGCACTTCAGCGAGAATGAGACAGAGCATATACCTATCAAGCTGCGTTTATTCCTAACAGAAAAAGCAAAATTTTATATTGATCTCAGTTCTTTAAGAACATTAGTATTAGCGAATATTTCCTGAGATATTATCGTCTAATTAAGATCTAGGGTCAAAAATTCTTAGTTAAGTAAATATTTAATGATTTGAAAATACGCCTCTAACCAATATTTCTTTTTAATTGTCAATTTTTGCTTACCAATAGCTTGTTATTAAGTCATTTGTAAATATTACGCCGCTTAAAAACCTTCACAGTGCTGAATAAATATATTTAAAATTATTTACGATTTTTATTTTAGAGCCTCGTGAGGTTTGATCCTCGGTCTGAATATTTAAATATGCGAATACGTCTCCTAAGTGCTCGGCGATGGTAAGCCTTTTGCGTCACCATGCAACATTTTATTGGTGTCTGCTCGGGAAGCTTATCGGTGCAGGCTGAGTCGGTGCAGCCGCGATCGCGTGGATGTGGCATCTTCGCGACTGAAGCGGGCTTTGACGTTTGGGTGGCCGGTGAAATGGAGACGGGCCGAGCCCGCGCGGGCACATCATTCGCTTAGCTGGCTTGGGCTAGCGGCGCAGAGGGTGCGTCCTTGCAACGGAACTGGCACAAAATGGTCGATTGTACTTTAGGATATATTACGGAATATAATATTTTTATAAAGAACTTAAAAATTTCTCTTCTAAGGAAGAAGGGAAATATTTGGCCATGTTGAAGCACTATTTGGACTGTCTGGACCGAAGTGATACCATGTTCTCACAGAATACTCAGCGTGAAACAGTACTTGTACTGTGTTTCGCTTGCGCAGACTGTGGCCCGGTTATTCATGGGCGGTGATGTTCACTTACCATATAGAAGACCCACCGTTGTCCGCTATAGAATAAAAAAGAGTAATCTTTAATTTCTGTATAACCATACATATATTCTTACCTTCTGTAGACAAAAATTTCACTCTTCAATATTATACAATATAAAACGCAGCTGCCACAAGAAGTACGTACTTATATTTTATGAATGTTCTGTCTTTATGAGCTCCACAAATTCATATTTCTTCCCATATCGCAGGTTTTATAGATTTTATATGGCGTCAACAAGCAATATTTACTATTAATATTGAGGTGCAAAGTAATTGAAAACTGGCTTAAATTCTAACATACCTCGTACCTCGGCTATGTTACGCTGAGTGAGTGAGTATATCGAAAGCCCTTAAAAATCTGCTTAAGCGACGTAAAAAGCCGGCAGCAAAACGAATTTGAGGGCTATGGCGCAGTGGTATGCTCTTACCATATAGGAGACCCACTTGCTCCATTGTCTGCTATACCATAAAAAAACCCAATGACCAAAAGTCACTGGCGTTATAATATTTCTCAATCTTTGTAAGTAACCGAAAGAGCACAAACCAATCAACTTTAAGAGCTGTTTTTTCTACTTAAATAAATTTTCACGAAAAAGGAAAATTACCAAAGGCTCAGTCAAAATACAATACATCTTTATCGACGCAGATGTTTTGCAAGTAAATATTACAAAATCATTACCAATTAAAATACGTGATTTTCTGTCATTACTTTTGGACAAGCCGTTCACCTGATTTTACGTGTTTTTTATAGTATTACAGACGAGGAGCAGATAGGTCTCCAATATGGTAAGAGAACACTGCGTCACAAGGACAACCGTGCCACGTTCCGCGCACTGGTTGTGTTGCCGGCTTTTTACGCCGCTTAAGCGATATTATTTGAAGACCCTCCGATATCCTCGCTCAGCCAAACAGTACAAGTACCATCACGCTGAGTATTATGTGAGACCGTAGTACCGAGGGCGAGTCAGCCCAATTTCTTCGTCAGAATATGCTTCAGCATGACTCTCCCATGGGGGATAATATAATAGATATTAATATTATGCTAAGTGTCCAATCCATGGTATGGCGGTCAAACAATTCTATTCACTTGGGAGTAATGCTGAAGCTTATGCATTTATTAATCAGGAATTCCCGGAGATACCACGAGTTTGTAGAATACTTGTAGGTGGTTGTGCATGGGCGTTCCTGATCTCTTACTTTCAGGTTTGCTTCAATCTTTTTTAAATTTTCTTCTTTATGAGTAACTTATAAGTACTAACTATGAACTCATTGTACTATAATACAGACACCACCCACATATCTTTTCTATATAAATATAAAATTTCGAAACGTCTATAAAAATAAACTATATAAATTATTGAATGTAGGTCATACACATTATGAAGTCTCGTGAAAATGAAGGTTGCATTTGTTCTCTTTCTGTATTTATGCAAAGTAAGTACTTTAAGGCTTTTACTGTTCCTTGTTTTTTATGCGAGTGAATATTTCCTGTGTAAATATTGAAAATTCAGATGGAAAAACTGTTCAAATAATGTTTTGAATGAACATAGACCTGCATGATTTGTTTTTTTAGAACCTACAGCGGACAACAGAGCTGTCTTGTCTTACCGACAACGCCGTCGTCCATAGACAACCACGCCACAGTCTACGCTATGGTTGTGTTGCCGACTTTTTACGCCCTTTAAGCGGCATTATGATTTCCTCAAGGTTTCTGATTGCCTCACCCACTCAGCGAAACTGAGTATTCTGTGAGAACTTGGTATCTCGGACGAGATATGGGTGTCAGCAAATGCTTCAGCATGGTTCTACCACGGCTGCGGTAGTTGATATGATAGCTAAAATGACATTGTATTACAGAGCACCATCGCCTTTTGCCCAAGAATCGGTGAACCATGGATGAGACCACAGGAATTTATACCGGAAACTATCCCCGGTCTAATCACATGCCCATGCGTTCGGAATAATTTCCAATACGAAACACCTTGCTGCCAAAATGCCCATGCACCTTGGCAAAGTCTTTCAACCGATTTATATAGCTCTGAATTATGTAAAGAAAGTATTGAATGTAAATGCAAAGAATCTTTAATATATTTTCCGGAAGTCGAGTACTCAGTCATGTATGATTACAAACCATTCTTCTACAATACTTGTTGGTCATCCATATAGACTGTAAAAGTGTTTCAAATTTTACAAAATAACATTATATTTAATAATTTTCAAGAGCCTCGTAGCCAAATGATCTTGAAAGATACCTACATCACGAGTGTCGGGTTCGATCCCGGTTTTAATAGAATTCACAAATGTATTATGTCTGGAATGGCTTGATAGTGGCTTTTAAGGGGTTTTACCCGTTAGGAGAGCCATGCTGGCGCACTATTTGAGCCAGCTCTCGGAGAATATCGGACTCCAAGAATACCAGTGTGAAAGGTTACAGCAGCATAAAAAGTCGGTTACACAACCGAAACAGGGATTCTGATATGATTGTCAATATAAAAAAAGGTAATTTTTTTATATATAACTCAATTATGCATAGCAGGAAGACTTAACACAATTACCTTACCGCAATCAACTCAGTTACACACGACACTCCGAGCACATACGGATTTTATTATTACTTCATTAGCAAAATTGTTTTATACGGAAGACGATAATTTCCCTAGTGGAACAAAATGTAAGAAATTTATATAATTTATAGATTTTTATATATGACATCGTGTATTCTATTAAAATATGTGAATACAATGGAATAAATGTGTTTTTTTATATATTCGGTGGCAAACGAGGAGAGGCTCACCTTGGGCAAGCGGTTCTCCGTCCATGGACACCCCCCCAGCACTTGCAGAGTCGCTAGTGCGTTGCCGGCCTTTAAGGCATATGCATGCTCTTTTCTTAATAGTCCTCAAGTCGTATTCGTTTGAAAATACTCCGCTGGCATGTATTTCACAGAGAGTTTCTCAGTAGTGGAACGACAAATATCGAGGAGAAAGCGAAGAAACTTAGTATTCTGCCTCGATGTTCGATGGTAAAATTCAGCAGCAGGTATCAATCCAAACAGCTCCTTTGAACATTCCCCGTGATAGATGCGGGTAATAATGATGTGTTTAGTTAAAATGTCTAAAGGCCGGCATACCAGTAGCGGCTCTCAAGGGGCTGGGGTGTCCATGGGCGGAGGAGCGCTTATCCTAATTTCTTATGCTTATCTTAGTTTTCATAAAAAATCTAATATTTTTATTCAATTAATGACAGTATGTTTTTGTTATATCTTATTGAAGATTAATTACAAAATAATTAGTCACTTCGCAAAATGCTTTTTAGTTTTTACAATGGATATCTTTATGCAGAGTAGGTACTTTCATCTGTACCAGCTCGATGTTTGTCGCCCCACGACTGAGCGTTGTTAAGGCTTTTTGTGCCTCACACCAACACTTTGTGGAATCAGCTTCCTGCAGAGGTGCATCCAAACCACGATTTGGGACCTTTAATAAAACAGCGGAGAAAGAAAGAGTGACCGGTAGCCCCGCATCTGCTATGGGTGTCCACGTACGGAGGCCTACTTATCCTAGCTGAGTCTCCTGCTTATTTACCAGCTTTTCCATATAAAAACAAGTCGGGGCTATTTTCAAGTTTACAAAAACTATTTTAAATATATTTTGAATTATTCATATTTTATGAAACTTAATCTCTTTGGAGGTTTAGTAGGCACACAACCCTGTTAAATATTACAACAGTTTAAATATTAATCCGATCTCTTCCCGACCGCTATTATTCAAATCTATCGGGATCAGTTTCCATTTATTTTTCAAGAGAAATAAAACAATTCCCTTTATCGATCCTTTTATTTATCAAAATATATCGTAAGTATCTCATGGGGATGAGGGCGGAATATTTTTGTGTTTGTTTTTATTGTATACTAGACAATTGAGCAGGCGGGTCTCCGGTTGTTATAAGATCACCGCACCCATAAACAACCGAGCCGCAGTCCGCACATTAGTTGTGTTGCCGGGTTTTTGTCTCGCGATTATTGGTTTCATCCTGATATTCTATAAGCCCATTGTATCAGTCAAGACGGGGCGGCCAGTCAGTGTCATTTTTAATATTTTTTTTAACAGAGCAGTTAGGACTTTTATATGGTAATAGAACACCGCCGCCCATGGACAACAACACCATAGTCCGTGCATTGGTTGTATAGACTAGTACTCAGTCAGCGAAACAGTAGAAGCACCGTTTCAAGTACAACTACCATTTAACGTTGAGTATTCTGTGAGCCCGTGGTATCACTTCGGACGAGCCGGCCCTTTTAGTGCGTCTTTATATACATATATATGCGACGCATATACTTCAGGATAGCTTTCTCACTGAAGAAACAATGTTAAGCAACTCGCCTGACCATTGTTGAGTCCTTCCAAAGATCGAATTTTACAAATTATATTGTGTTGGTAAAACGTTATTTCTTATTATAATCTAAAAAGTTTGGACTAGTTTTATTTATTCTTATCAAACTTTAATTATTTAAATATATTTTTTTACATTTTAGAGCATTATCAAATTGTTTGAATATTATTCCAATAATAATGTTTGTTGATGTTATATCTTTAAGTTTATTATTTACTTAATATTTCGTTTAAAGATGGAGGAGATGAGGCTTATTTTAAGATTTTTATATTTTCATTCAAACTTGATGTAATCTACAAAGTTGGAACTCAGATTATCAAACCATTTTATTTTGGCACAATGGAATTCATAATCCACATTTGTATTGAAAATGTCCAAATGAGTGCGGAACAAAGCAATTTTCCATTGTCTCATTTGGAGTTATAAATTTTTTTACAGAAATCAAAAAAATATACTACGATAAGAAACAAAACTTCCGAAATTTGTTGTATTGTGTGAACCTTTCAAAAAATTCCATAGAAATCTTTGATTTTCAAATAACAATTAATTGAGTAAAAGGCCTCAATAGAGTTTGACTTCAAATGGTGTTTAAAATTTGCATAACTAAACTTTTTAAGTCTGATTGCTTTTGTGATTACAAAATAACTTTAACAAAATCTTTTGTGTAGTTTCGTCTATTGTATGTATACACTTTACCCGTGAGAGAGCCATGCACATCTGTCCGAAATGATACCACGAGCTCACAGAATACTCAATGTGAAACTTTACTTGTACTGTGTTTCTCTGTTTGAGTAAGTGTTATTCGATGGGTTTATGTGCAATAAAGTCAAACTGGTGCGAAATTTCTTGCTTGAAGTGCTTGAATAGCCTGCTCGATGCTCGGGTCGACATAACGACAGTAAAATGGACCTAAGTTGCGAAACACAGAGCATGAAAGCAACGCACCCGCGGCTCTGTCCATGGTTGGAGGACCGCTTGCCCTAAGTGAGCTTCCTGTTCGTTTGCCACCGATTTTATAAAAATAAATTGATAATAATAATCAATCATTTGCAAACGTTATTTAGGCGTAACTCATCATTATAAAATTGCAAATCAAACGGAGTATTGACTTTGACACAAGTCATGAATCATGCGTGAATTGTCAAAAACCAAGTAGCAAATAATCGCTTCTTATATCTAATAGTGTCCAAAATACCTAATCTTTATAACATAAAATCCTACTTCTATAAAAACTAGTTATCTTTGATCTTTTCAGTATCAATAAAGCGATCGGTGTTAGCGAACGAGCACTATCTGCTTTTATTGGTAATATTGGAACGTACGTTGCATTTGATACCATCGCACACCCACACACGAGTCAATAAAGCTTCCTAGTATAGGAGCTGCTTTACTTAAATAATTCACATATTATGTCGGACACGAGGCGAGATGTACGAGCTGGAGGCTTAACTAAGCTCCGCGCATGGACACCCCTAGGATACGTTTTTGTTGAAGATCCTCGAGTCGTATCGGCTTGGAAATATCTCAGCAGGAAGCTGATTCCACAGAGTGGTGGTGAATATTATAATGTTCTCATTAAAAAGGTTTTTGTATCCATATCACTCATACAAATGAACTAAGATGTGATTTTGATTTACAATCTGTGATCGATATGTATTTGAAATTTATAAAAATATCTGTTTATTAAATTCTTACTTGTAAAGGGCCATTAATCACATGATCTAATATTTTAACCGAAATTTAGACGAAAAATTTGTGATATATTACTAGAGCTTACCTCTCCGCCCTTGTGATAAAATTACGAATCGTGATTTTCGTCAAACATTAAACTTTTTTTTAATTCTCGAATAATTACATTAAACATATAAGAATGTTATTTTACATCGTATAGTAACTTGATTTATGTCTATTTATATGTCTTTCAAAATCATTATATAATTAGTAAATGTATAAAACCAGCTGTTAGTCTATAATGTAACTAGAAATGGATTCCACGCGAGGCAACTTCCAATACGTATCGATTCTCTGTGGAAATGTCGAATCCCTTTCTGGACTTTTGATGTATGATGTATTTAATTAGCTGTGCTAGTTTTGATACAGTTTTGATTGTATATTTAGCAATCGGCTTACTCAAAAACACACGTCATATATCCTGTTTTTTTGAAAAGTCGGTTTAAAAATGACGATTAAAAAAAAATCCTTATGATTTTAATTTTTTTATCAAAAACTAAGCATGGCGGTGTCTTTTGACTGTTGTAACTTTTAAGAGATTAATAAGTGTCTATCTAAGTTTATATATGAGTTATTAATGTTAGGATAACATTTATAACTCTCTAAATTCTTTATTCGAATGCCGGTCCGAAAAAATAAAAATTATTTAATTGGCTGCTGACGTACAAATTGGGCCGGCTCGTCCTAAGTGATACCACGGACTCACAGAATACTCAGCGTTAAACTGTATTTGTACTGTATATCACGAAGTGAGGATATTAGAGGTACTTGAAATTGTGCCAAAGTGCGAAATATGACGCGGTTGTCTATGGGCATCGAAATTCTCTTATCATACGTGGTCTGCTACACCTAAAATAAGAAAATACAAAAAAAAACTTGTCCAGGGCTATATATTATAAAAACATTAAGAGTTCCATATCAAAAACCTTTGAAATTAAGTATCAGAAGCCAGCGAATGCAGTAAGTAGAGCGGAAACTGCGTAGAGGCATTATAACTCAAAGAAATATAGGGCAATAGTAATTCACAAGTTTTAACGTGAAATAGAACGGATAATCTAGAGCTCAGAGAATCTTGGGTCTTTTATTAAATTTTGCTTCAGAATTTCTCTATTTATTACACCTACGAATGTTGTGTAATATGTAGGTATACGAAATTTGGACACAACTGAATATATCATATTTAGTCAATTTATTTATTAATTTTTTCCAATCACATCACAATAAACCAACTCATTTTGAGTCAGTTATAAAATTCAAATTCATCATCAACATCATCATTTCAGCCGTAAGACGTATCATTTCAGGCGTATTCGAGATCCTCGGGGATTAATGGTTTTAAAACTGTACCATGCCGCGAGAGACATCGGGTTCAAATCCCGGTCCAGACAACTATAAATTATAATTTAATTTATAATTTATTCGATCTCTGGAAGGGCTTTCACAGAATATTCAGCGTGAAATAGTACTTTTACTGTGTCACATGAGTGTGTGAGTATATCGCAGGCCCTTTTAAAATTGTCGCTTAAGCGGCATACAATGCCGGCAACACTACCAATGCGCGGACTGTCGCGCGGTTGTACAGCGGTGTTCTCTTACCATATAGGAGACCCACCTGCTCCGTTCTCCGCTATAGAATAGAAAATAATTACTAAACCATATTCACAAATCAGTTCTCCATTGATTACCAAAACGTAAAAACATACAGATACACCAACTCACAAACAAAAAACAGATAAGTAAACTCATAAAAAAACATAGAATTTTATTTTCTTTTATTTTAATCGCTTTTGTATAATTTAATTTTATTGAATCCAAAAATCTGAGCCCGAACATTTTGTCATGCAGGTTTCGAGCCAGGTACAGACTCCAACTTTCTCAAAGATTTCACGATATTTGAGAAAATTATTTGTGTTTTTAAATCAATAATATTTATAAAGACCTTTGTGAGAGATAATAAAATAATTATATTTTATTATTTATTTTATAAATATTATTGACTTATTTTTTTACTTTGTCAATAATAATTCCATAAAGGTTTTATATAATTATAAATCTGTGCCATGCTGTTTCTAACTCAAAAAGTGAAAATTCCTTCTAACATCAGCTAATGAGCGGCCGCCTCTAATGAGTTTAATTGGCGCTTAGCTCAATTATGGCGGAGAAATTATGCGAAATGAAAATAAAGGCCCTTTGTCACACTGGCAAAGTTCAAGGGTTAGTTTAGTTTTGAAATGGGCATTCGTTACATGTCGTCTGAATTTAACCTTTTAACAACAATTTAAAACACAAATAAAACTTATTTAGTCTTTAAGTAATATTTAAAAGGTTTTAAAATGTCCTCAATTAAAAAGAGAAATTATCCCTTTATCTCATATGTATTATGTATTATTATTATGATTCCAGCAACGCATCCGCGGATCTGCAGGAGGTAGGGGTGTCCATGGGATTATTGTTGTAAAATACATCAGAACCTCTATTTGACTAATTTGATTGACAAGTGAAACAACATAGAATTTAATTATGTCACGTATGCAAACCAATATATTTATTTATAAAAAAAAAGTTACATTTCAGTATTTTTTTTATTATTACATATATTATTTACATTAATTATATATATTTATTTGTTCTACACAAAGTCGGACACAACTAGGCATTTGAACAACTTCTCAACGCTACAGAACACCTCCAGCAACAGCCACCACACTTTCCACTTAAATATTGCATCGGAAGCTGCATTCTTAACCGACTCAGGCAGTCTGCCGAAGACCGCGGAACCCATTATATAAACCGACCACTCGGATTTTGTCCGGTTATGTTTTGGCATAAGTAATTGAGCCCGCAACCGCTACGCAACGCTTCGGCCTTATTGGTGCCTCGCCGTTGGAACAGGTTCAGGTTCAAGAACGTGAACAACACCACCTGTGGCAAAACCATGCTGACGCACTAATTGGGGCGGATCGTCCAACTGATACTACGGGATCTCAGAATACTCAGCGTGAAACGGTAATTGTACTGTGTTTCGCAGATAGAGTGAAGATATCGGAGGCCCTTAAAAATGCCGCTTAAGTGGCGTAAAAAGTAAACACAACCGATGCGCGAACTTTGGCGCGGTTATTCATGAGCGACGGTGTTCTCTTACCATACAAGAGATGCACGTCCGTTGTCCTATAAAATAAAACTATAAAAAAACACCTGATATATGTTGACAGGGCAGAGGCAGTATCTTGAGTTCTCTAAAGAGATTCCTACACGAAGCATCATCTGGTTCACCCAAGATAGCGCGCAGAGCTCTCGTCTGCATGCAACTGTGGACTGTCGCGAAATAGCAGGAGCGAAAAACGTACCGCGATCCCTGTTATTTAAACACATAAATCACGATTGTAAGAAATTCTCACGTGAGGAAAATTGCAACCATGAAATAATATGTGAGGGAAAATAAATGAATGGCAAAATGAAATGATAGAGAAATGTAAGTGAAAGATATTATGCGAAATCACAAAGCTGCTTGAATAATTGAATTATATTTCTGGACTTTAATCAAATTTTACGTAAATTCATGTAAATTAACTTATGAAAGTAAATTTTATATTAAGTATGCTAAAGAAAGCGCTTAAAACAAAAATAAATCTTTGAATCGGAGCAATTTTTGCTTCTTTCCTTCTTCTATCGTAAACAATATCAATTTTTTATTATATAGGGGACAACGGAGTAGGTGGCTCTTTTATAGGTACGAGATCGCCGCCCATGAACAACCGTGCCACAGTCTGCGCTTTGGTCGTGTTGACGGCTTTTTACTTAAGGGCCTCCGATATCCTCACTTATGCTGCGATATACAGTATAAGTAATGTTTCACGCTGAGTATTCAGTGAGCCCGTGGTATCACTTCGTACAAGTTGGCCCAATAAAGGCGTCTGCATATATTTCAGGATAGCACTGCGACTTTTTATAAGAATTATGATAACAACATAACTGATCACACTTAACTGATATAATTACTATTAATTATACATATTGACGAACATCTGTTTATAACTCCATCAATTTAACACATAAAACCATAAAAAGCAGTTATTAAAATTAATAAAAACATGACGCGCTAAAAGTAAAGTCAAGACACCATAGAAGATAAAATATATCACCTTTTTATTAAATGTTCTGTGCAAATAGGAATTATTTGATAATTATTATAAAAGTTCTGAACTGTAGCAAATCACTTCCACGCGTTAATAAGAACATAGATTTGTGTATTTTCTGAACGAATATTCAGCTCAGCTAAGCGATTGTGTAATTTAAAATCCATTACATGCTCTGAATTAATAACCATTTATAAGGTTTTTTGTCGCCAGCCTTGTATGATGACAGCAAATTTGATTGATTTCATTTGATACGTACTTTTCGCTTTGATGTTTGCCAGATTATCTACCTGGTTAGGCAAAACTTTGACGATCTCAGTTAAACTAAAGTTTTTATTTGCTTTCTTTTATTTTTATCCTCTAACTTTTTGTAAGATTCTTTTGATTGTAGCTTTAGTTTTACAGAGATGTTTTTTTGTATTTATTTTGTTCTTGTATAAACAAAATTCATTTCATAATGTGAAAAAACCTGTAGTCCTATGAGATTATAAGGACACTTATGAACATATTAAAAATTAGAGTTACAGATTGCTCATGAACACACCCAGGTCTGAAGAAAACTATCAAGAAATTCACGGCCATTTTTTATGTTACGAGCCTCCGCGCTTAGCGAAAAACGATTCAAATCCTATTTCACGCTAGTGCTCTATGAACCCGTACAATAATTTCGGACGAAACGGACTAAATAATCAAGGAAAAGGGGTAATACTCCATCACAAGTTAAGCGATGTATCAAAACGCCCCACAGGTAAAACATTTATTGAATATCTTCACTCAACCGGCGAAAACCTTGTCGCACATAGTCCAAAGTCATAATCAAAGCCAACGATTCTATAAATTTTCATTCCATCTATCATCATCTATTCATATCAGTTAGCAGCAAAGGGTAGGTGTTTCAATTAGCTACTGTTTGCTATCAATATCGTCTGTAATTAATTTATGCCCAGAAAATGATAGTTAATTGTAATTAATACATCAGCACAGGATATTTTAATTAGTTACATAGTTTTCGTGCACAGTCAACATGCAGAATCTACTGAATTTTACATTTATCTGCTACTAGTTACTAGTACATGTTAACAAAGAAACCTTATATATATTTAAATAGTTGCTAAACCATAAAAATTATTGGTTTAATGTGTAATTTGAATTTTGGTAACAATAATCAATGCTGCAATCTTTAATGTTCTAAAAAGCCAAAAAATGTGAAAGAAAATTTATACCTATCTATCGTATTAAATAATAACGAATTTGTAGCTGTTAAGTCATTTTTAAAATTTATCTGCCAAATACAACTGTCTGGAAAAATTTTAAGTTTTCTATTAAATACTTTTAAAAATGTTTGTCATTATACACGTCTGAATTCTTAATAAAAGTCAACGCGGCGATCTTGACAATTTACCCACGTGACGTTTAATATAATGACAATTGACAATTAGATCGCAATTTTGGAGCGCAACAATTGTTTACGTTCGTGTAGACATTTACGGTGGTACTACAAAAATCTATTGAGACAGTTGTTCAATTGGTGTCTTGCTAAACATTGTATCAAAACAAAACAAGTCTTAAACAATTGTTTATGCTTTAATTACCACAACATTGCATCTAGGCCGTGATTTGTTTAAATATATTATTAAGATAACCATTCCTGTCATTCCAGGACAGACGTTCATTCACCATTTGTTTCATTTATTTTTTAACGCAGTTATCTTTGGTTCGTGGCTCACAATATAAGTCTAAAACTAATTTATATAATTATTAACTATAAATTATTGCAATATTAAACATTAATATTTTTAAGAATTATTATAAGTTGAGTTGGTAAATTTGAATAAAAAAATAAAATTTCTATAGTGATGCAATTTCAAAAATAAAAACGGACCCGTCAGTTGTCAGGTAGCATCTTGTGCTGTTTATCCCTTACTTTGAATTTAAACTGAGATTTTGAGAAAATATAAGGTGATGCAAATGTAGTTATTATAAATTTTGAAAAGAAGTGAATAGTGGTAATGAAATGGCAGACAAGAAGACTCATTCCCGTGGTGATAATTGGAAACAAGATGAAACGGTAAGATAAAGCTCTAATATGAAAATTACCACGCAGGTCATAGTTATGTTAAGTAGAGTATATCATCATCATCAGCCCATTCAAGTCCACTGCTGGACATAGGCCTCCCCTAAAGACGCTTGGTCATAGGGGGGT